>BMAV01022324.1:14381-35689 GCA_019973955.1 Trichonephila inaurata madagascariensis | reverse complement strand
CCACTTTCAGAGAAAGCCTTGTTGCATATTTCACAAACATGAGGCTTCTCCTTGGTATGAATATGCCCACACAAATGTGAATTGAAATTACTAATTTGAGAGAATGCCTTATTGCATATCTCACAAATATGAAGTTTTTTGTGGGGCAGATTATTCAAGTGATGTTTTAAGATATCCTTTTGAGGGTTAGGCATCTTGTTAGTTTATAAAATTGGAAATCTCAGGAGATATCCTTATTTTGTTTTAAGTAACGAGAAGAGGGTGTATCTTTTTGTGTGGAAAGCTGTTTGTAATTATATAATTTTGTTTGAGAAGAGATATTTCTTTTGAATGCATTCATGAAATCAGAAATCTAGTTATGTTTTAAATTAATGCACAAAATGAAATCAAGCTGAATATTGCATTTTTGAAGTAAGGTATCATCAAACAATTTTCAGCTCAGTTTGCTGAATATATTTCAAAATGTATTCAGTGACAAAATGTATTCTCTACTGCAATTTAAACGAAATCTAAAAGGTATGCCACAATACCTGTATTACATACTTTATTAGAGCAAAATTCAGAAAGGACAAGGACCAACTTATTTTCCATAAAACAATAATCTCTCAGTGAATGATAAGTAGTATGCTGTCCTTTTATAATTTGTGAATGATTGGTATGAAGTAACAATCCTTCAAAAAATACTTTTGGTGATGAGCCACAGTTTTAAACAAATGTTTTTAGCATGCAGTCCAAAATGTTTGAAACTGTATAGAAATCTTTTCTCTCATTCGATATCTTAAGAACTTGTAAGGCTTTAAGTTCAAAAATTTCTTTCCAAAATTCATATAATTAAACTACTTTTTCATGAGACAATTTACACAAAACTATTTGGAAGTCAGCTTCATTGAAATGAAAATATATTGACAAATTTTATGCACAATATTTTCAATAATTTCTTTCTATATCTAATGATGTACAGTCTTATCTGAGCGAGAAAATAGTTTGTTATCTAAAGATCTAAATTCCCAATACAGAATCTTCTTAAATTCCATCTAAGATACTTCCCCATAAAACTTTGCTAAAACACTCCATATTTATGTAGTTCATCTTCTCTCTAAAATTTTTTAATATGTGTAATGACAGACATCTTCAAATTCTTCTAGGTCTCTAATTCTACAGTTGTCTAAATTCCCCTATTCATCTGAAAACAAAAATAGCCATAAATAACAATATTGAAATTATAAAAAAACATAGTACATATAGAATATATAGTTATACGATATAACTACATCACAATTTTAAATTTTCATAGATTTCAGAGAAACAATACATCTTTTGACTTTTTTTCCTAATACTATACCATTTTAAAGATTCATTAGTATTTTCAATTTTGTTATGCAGATACTTACTTAAAATTTCACAAGAACCATATTTTATGCACACTGATTTCACAATATATCATGCTATATTTGATAGAATCAAATAATTTTCGTTTACAGGATTATTTCATTTGCCCTATCCCTTACAAAAAAGGACGGTCAACTCTCATTTTCTAAACTAAATTGCGTTTCACCTAAACTTAGCAGGCTTGGGCAGAAAGAAAGTATACCAATCTGCTTAAAAATAGTTCTATCTTGCCATAAAATTTTAAAATGAAGCAAATGCAGAGCAATTTGCAAAAGCTGTCATGCACTATGAAACACAAGAAGACACATCTAGGCACTTTCGCCTTACCTTATGCAAGATTTTTGCGCATTCATGTTAAAATGTGATAGGTCCTTTATCACCATCAAAAGAAAAATATTTTTGTTTAACAATTGGCACTAAGTACACAAGGTGACCAAACTGTTTTGCCGTGCCATTTTTGATACTTGGCTATCTCGATTTGATTGTCCAACTTATTTAACAACTGACCAACACTGAAATTTGAGGCTCTCCTTTTCAGATAATCAAAAAAAAAAATTCCTAGTCAAAAACCGCATCAGAACCACATAATACCACCTGAAAACAAATGGTTTAGTGCAAAGTTTACACAGAGTGCTAAAGAGTGCATTAATGGTTCCCGAGAACATCAAGTGGACCAAGCATTATCTGCAGTTCTTAGCTTTCGAGCAGCTGTAAAACCTGACATCAAAGCTTCAAGTGAAGAATTAATGTGTATGGAGTTATCCTTAGACTACAAACCAAGATGTGCACTGATACCTAGTCTTCAGTGTCATTAGACTATTGTTTTGAGCAACAATTGAAAAACAAAATAAAACATTTAAAACTTTTGTCAACAGGCTTTCATAGGTTTTCAAAAACTTTGCAACGTAAATTGAACGAGTGTACTCATGTATTTCTCACAGTTGACAAAGTTTCCCCTTCATTGGCTCAGCTTTACACTGGTTCATACAAAGTCCTATCAAGGAATGACAAACAACAAAAGATTAATATAAATGAAAAAAAAAAAAGTCGTGTGACACTTGCTTGAGACAAACCGGCATTTGTGTTTAATGATTTGCCTGATACTACTCCTGATCCTATCATTTATGATAAATCATCACATTGCCATCCAGTAGCAACAAATATACAAACTACCAAATCAGGTAGACAGGTAAGATTTCCTACGAGAATGATAACTGAAATTAAAAAGATAGTGTATTCAAGCATAAGATAGACCTTATTTTACTTAATGTTTTCTTAAAGAAAAATATGTTTTACGTTTGACTTTCCATACCTTAAGATTTTCCTACATCCTTTTTATACAAAAATTAAACAGGAAAATTTCGATATTTTAAGCAATTACTTTTTCATATTATGAATATATATATAACGTAATTTAAAACATTTTTCAAACGTAAATTCAAGCATGCTTCAGATAATTAATTTGAGTGTTTACCCAAAAGCATGTCATATATAGTTCTTTTGATTTAATCCATTATTGGGAGGGAAGGGATTCTAATGTAGCACAGCTTATATTTTCTCTCAGCAGATGGTAGCACCTTGCAATGTAGTGTACATCTATAATAGTACCAGTTTTCTCCACAAAGTTTGAGCATTTTTCGTAGACATTTTTTTTCGTGGAAAAATTTGATTTTTTTTTTGTTACAACAATTAAGAAAAATATTGGACAAAAATTAAACCTCTCCCAGCTGTGAAAACCTTCTATCCCCCATTTTTATACTAAATTCCAAAATAATAGTTCATTATCATTGCACACAGTAAGTATAATAATTTAAGATAAATCAGTAAATGTCAACAGTTGGTTGTATTTTATTAAAAAGAAAAAGGATTTTCTTAACGAACATTTTCAAATCTGGTAATGATGCGATTTCATTTGAGACTATAACGTGTGAAGGAGATCACAACATTAACTCATTTTTGTAATAATTCTTTCAAATATTCCGTTAAGTTGAAAGGTATCCATTCCAATGAAATTCTGCAGTATAAAGCCATTTAGAATAAAGAGAAGCACATGGAAACTGTAATAATGTGAATGAATTCAACTCGGTAATTTATAACATATCTTTTCGGAAATAATACAAACCAATTGTGTATTAAGTCATTCTTATAAGAACCACAAGTGTATTTGAGAGGGACCTTGTAATTTTTAACCACATTCAAATAAAGAAAAAAATACCAGAACTCATACTTGCGTCTAGCTTGAACGCAGGAATTGCAGTCTTTGACTAAAATTAAGTGCATCACCGTCAAAGCGATCTTTAAAGGACACACTCACAACTTAAAAAGAAGAGTGCTGATCACGAGCATTCTCAACACTACAGCTTCTCTGTTATCGTGGCTCAAAGTCAAGCATGTCAAACACGTGGTCTACCCTAAAATAAATTTTTTTTTTTAAAATATCAAGCTTTTAAAAATTCTTCATTTTGAAATTTATTTAAGGTTAACATTTTTTGAAATACACTTCACACTTATTCTTCTTAGAGAATAAAAATAACCTGTACATTAAAAATTAATTTTTAAATTTATAAATAGATCTACGCATATTATTCACAAAAAATGGCACCACGATTTACTGTCCGTGCATCTTTTATTTCTCTCATCCTCCTCTTTTTGGAGTGTCTAATTAGCGAGAGATAAACAGCAAGACGTCAGAGGTGTTTTATAAAGTTTAAAATATAAAAAGTAATCAAGACAAAGTACAGCGTTTGAGAATGATTTTGATTCATATTTATTTGAAGAGGTCACATATCTTTTAAAATATCGAAAATGATCAAAAATCAGTAACCACTTAAAACAGCTAGCCAGCTGGGTTGAGTAATTGGTAATGTACGACAAAGTTTGCAGTTTCGGCCACAGCCCAAGTTGGTAGATTTTCATGATGAAAAAAAAAATCTACAGCGTCAATGTTGTACGATTATGCGACATGTTAAAAATTTCAGAGTGCCTGTTTTGCTTGAGTGTGCTCTGGGCAAAAATAAATTTCCTGTAATGTTTCACATCGTTGGAGATTAGGTGCATCACAGTCCTTTACACTGTCCATTATTTGTCATTTCAGCTGGTGATTATATTTTAAAAAGATATCGTCCAAAATAAGTATATGTAGCCACGAATAAATTCATTAAATAAATTATCCTAGCACCTTCTGTTGTAGCTAGTCCTAACTATGTCAAAAATAATTCAAAGTGAACATAAAATTTTTAAAAAAAAGTTACTGGAAACACAAAATTTTTTGAATATTCTAGACAAAAGAGGGAAGCATACTTTCTTATATGCTATTTAATTCTACAAAAAGAAATCAACTATTTCCTTTAAAATATGTAAGGCGTTATCACCTTCTATACTTTAACACAGAAAATTCAAAAATCAAAATTCAATGAAGGCCATCCTTTAAACAAATATCTGCTTTATATCCATAGCAATTTTTATTATTATTGGGGCTTTTAATAGCTCATAAATGTGCATGCCGTTCGATCCCTATCCTTTAACACTGACAGAAGACAGCCTTACACGGGGTCACATGTTCTTCGAAAATGACCCACGTAAAGGACGACTAAAAACTGATCACAGCGAAAATTATGGGAAAAGTGCATGGAACTAATTTGATAACGGGGGTAATAGAGCCAAGTGCTGCTTGGCGTGATAAGGATCAAGCCAAGCAGCGCTTCTGGTTGATGGAATGAAATCCAATATGGCGGCCTAGCGGTAATTTAATGATACACAATAATTTAAAAGAATTGTTTTAAAATACATTGAAATGTATTTCAAATGAAAAATATAGGAAGAGATTGAGAATAACCTAGATCAATCAAATAATGAATAATAATATTATGTAATAAAAAGTAACATGAACTAATAATAGTATTATATAAGCAGCATATATAATAGTCTTATAATTTTATTTTATTGTAATTATATATAATATTCATATAGTACGATTTTATAACGGTTATTTGAAATAATAATCATATAATGTAATTAAATAGTAATTATTAAAAAGAATAATCGTCGAATTGTTAAAAAATAAAAATAATGCATAAGAGAACTCGTAATACGTAACTATAAATAAACATAAGAATAGCTGTAAATAAACAAAAGAAAGTTATAAATAAATAAGATAATTATAATTAAATAATAATTATTACAAATAAATAACATTAATTATAAATAAATAACATTAATTATAAATAAACAAAATATGTAATAATATTTATAAATAAACGCTAAAAGAAACAAATATAAATAACGAATATTATAGGATGATTACACATAGTAATAATTGCATTTTTTTTTCATTATGAATAAAATAATTACATAATGTATGTTAAAATTAATTTAGAATATCAATTACAAAGTAGTCAAAGCTTGCAATATGAAACTTGCACTGCAAGTTCCTGCAAAGAGTATCATCGAACAAAGAACATAAAAAAAAATATATTTTTAAAACGAAAATAAACTATTTATAGCGATAATTAAAAGCACAACACTTATTCTTTTACGAAAAAAAATATTCAAGTACTCACTCATTTTAGAAATATCCATATTCGAAAGTAGCCCAGAATTAAACAGAAGACGCAAATAGAAAAATTAAACTGAAAATGGTTAAATTTTTAAAGAGATATCGGGAAAAAACAAATAAAAGTTATTTCTAATATACGTTATCCCCATGGCAACCACATCGACAGACGATAAAAATATTAAGCTAACCATATTGTAATATTATCGCCCATCTTGGCGAACATAAACAACAGCTTGGCGCTACTACCCCCGATATCAAATTAGCACGAAAGTGCATTATATCATGTTGGATGATAGGAGAGCGAGACAGTTGGGGCTACAGGGATATCGGAAGAAAGATGTAAAACATCTTGCACAAGGAATTAGGGATGCAAAAGCTCTGAAAAAAATGGGTGCCGCATTTACTGAATACTGATCAAAAGCAAATAAACTACTTTTGCAGAAATGTTTGGACAGATTCAATAGGGATCCGCGATTTTGTTCAGCAATTTGTAACCACGAGTGAGGCATGGGTCCACCACTACAAGCCAGAAACGAGTCAAAGCAGTGGGTGGAAAACAGTTTCTCAGTACAAAAAAAGGCGAAGTCCATAGTGTATGCAGGAAAGGTCATAGCCGGAGTGTTCTGGTAAAGAAAGGGATCAGGTTAATTAATTACCTTGAAAAAGGCAAAACAATTACAAGCAAATATTAATCTAATCCACTAGACCAGATGGATGCTGAAATTTGCGAGAAGAGGCCTCTCTCTTTTGCTTTAAAGAAGAAAATAACATCTTTCACCAGGACAACGCAACTGTGCACAAAGGTGCGTTGGCAATGGGAAAACTGCGGGATCCGGGGTATGATTTGCTTGGTCATTCCACTTATTCTCATTATTTGGCACCCTCAGACTTTCATTGTTCCCAAACTTCAAAACATTTGTTTACGGTAAGCGTTTTGCATCGAATGAAGAAGTTGATGGGACTATGGATAAATATTTTCACAGCCTTCCAGACCTTGCTTTTGAGCATTTCACAAATCAGATTGAATTAAGATTAGATTTTTCAGAATTGTATTGAGGTTCTTTGAAAATGTCATCCTTTCTTCAGCAATTCCTTTTCAAGAAAACTTTTTGTTTATTCCTAACTTCCAATGCTTCCACATTATTAACAATTTCCCGAATCTTTTTTTTCTTCAAATCATCTCATCAACTTTTCTTAGAATGTACCACATTAAAAAAAAGTTGTAGAGGAAAATCATTACATACAATATTACAATACATATATTTCTATACTGTGAGTACCATGCATTCGACTGTCTAATGCTGTACAATGAAATGCATTCAACAAAAATTACGATGCATTCAGCAAAAAGATAAGAGTATACTTTTTATTCTAATGATAATTTCAAATTTAATATATAAAACAAAAAGAGGCAAAAGAAATAAAAGAGAAAGAGAGACAAAATAATTAATTAATAAATTCTTAATTTGTAAATTCAAAACAAAAGGAAATGTTAAAAGTTCTACTAAATATTGTACTATTCTTTTCATAAATGAATTTCACAACATTCAAATCTTTTACAAAAAATAAAAATTAAGGAGATATTATGAATAAAAAGCTACCAGTTTTAGATTAATAATTTCAAATAATAACGCTATTAAAACCTAAGTTACGAAATCTATTGAAATTTTTACAACAAAAATTACATAAAACTAAACATTTACTATTAGAACTTCAAGGATATTAATTTTAAGAGGGTTCGGTGTTAGGAGAGCCCACACCCTTGGTGCAAATTATTTTGGTTGGTGATAATTGCACCATCTTGGTAACCCTACTTTGATACACTAGATAGGGTTACTCTAACTGTTTCTGGAATTTTCATACTTTGTCAGCGGGCATTTCAAATTTCATTTTGTTGTTGGGCTCCGGGCTGGAAGTATGGCTGCATGTGCGAGGGAATATACTTTAGAATTTTTTACTTTATTGATTGCGAAAGGTAAGATAGAATTGATTGAATGGTGTATGAAGGAAGGATTGATTGCTTCGAGTTATGAATGTCCTAAATGAAATGATCAGCATCATACGGTTCTTCACAATCGTACCAGTCACGCCGAAGGTATGTTTGACCATTACCTCACAGAATAAATATGGTGGTGCTCACACGATCATTTGCTTAGAAATGAGACCTTTAAGGCTTTTTTAAAATTTGTTGTTACGCTGTACCCTCCATTCGGAATAGATCAGCAGTAAGTGCTGTTTTTATATTTTTTATCTGAAATGTTTAATTTCTGTATTGTTTACATATATTTTCCTATATTGTTTACACATATACATATATACCTTATCCCACTATATTCCTTTGCCGCCATCTTGTTCTGGCTTGGCACTTTTTCCGGTTTGCCGCCAAGGGTGTCGGCTCTCCTAGGATTTGACGGCAATTCAATGTTCATACTTTCTTTTCTTTTTTCCAACAAACAACTAAGGCATCATCCACATTTTAAATTGTAATCTGCAAAGATATATATCCCCACAAATATAAAAATAGTAATATATACTGTAAAAGGACAAATATATTTATAGATGTTCATCAAAATTCTGCTAAAGAGGAATCTCGGATTTTACTATAAAATGATATATTTACAAAAAATCTGAATAACATTTTGATTCTGTTTTTATGAAAATATTAATCAAATAATTAGACATTTTATTAATTTGAAAAAAACCAAAAAGCCCAAAATTTCCCAATTTTTTTTCAAAATTTTGGGCGGAAAACCCCCAACCTTAAAAAAAGGATTTCCCAACACACACAAATGTTTGAAACCCTTTATAATGCCTTCTTATTTTAAAATAATTAAATCAGATACAATAAAAAGTTTTAAAATTTTATTATATCATTGTTTAAAAGGGAACACAAAAAAAACCGCCCCCTAATTAATAAAAAACTATTATTGTATTGTAGGTTACATGTGACAAAAAACACATAAGACGCCATGAAAACTCCTACTAATAATAAAAGTCATAATTTAAAGCAAACACATTTCAAAATAATTAATTCTTTGATTAATTTCTGTAGTATAATATTTAATCTTAAGTATTTTACATTATAAAAAGAAAGATATATAATACAAAATATGTTAAAGTTTGAAAAACTTTGGTACATAAAAACAACAGTTATGTTTCACAAAAATCTTTTTGTGTGAACTAAATTACACAGTATTATATTTATAGAAACACTCTTTCTCCCTTAAGAACTCTAATAATGTATATTTATTTGATACCATATTCTGGAAGTTTAAGATCAACAAAAATTAAAGTAAATAATAAAGGTTGTAAACATAAATTTTTATGTTGTGTTTTAAACAGAAACAAAAAATAGATATATATAAATATAATAAAAGGATATGTTGTATCAGATAGAGGGAGAGATTTAAATATATACATTTTGCAACTATTTACACAATTTGTTCTCAAAGCACAAGAGTGAATTATTATAGCTTTGCATAAATTTAATAAAAATTCCTTGCATTTCAAATACATGCTCAACTTATGAACTTATGCATTGTTACTGAAAAAAATTTATGCCACTCAAATTTATTATAATAAATTCATTGTTAAATTTATTTGAACATTATTCACCAATATTCGAAACAAATAAAACCACTTGTTCCATCCAATTTTCAGATAGATTTGACTTTGTTCACTCTAACATATAATTTTTATTTGCATGTACCCCTTGAAATATAGAATCATGCCCCAGTAAAAAAAAATCTGCAGGAGTCTGAGAACTTGTGTTTATTAATGGCATTATGGATAAAATGGTATATTTGGAAATTTTAAATAATAACTTGCAAAAGAGTGCCGTTAATGTAGGACTTGGATCAAATTTCATCTTTCAGCAGGAAAATGACCCGAAACATACCGCGAAGATTGTCAAGTTGTATTTTATTGGACCATTGCAAGAAAGAGAGAGAACTACATATATACCCCAAACCCAATCTCCGATTTTAAATGTCATCAAAAATTTATGGTCTCGTTGGAGAAATTCCTCCATGAGCCCACCATAACCCAGTAAAGAGGACTTAAAGAATGTCTTAAAAAAAGGGAGGGACCAAAAACCCCACAGGGGAAACTCCCAAAAAAAACTATGGAATCCATCCCTTTGGGTTACAAGCTGTGATCAAGGCAAAAGGTTTTGCAACAAAAATATTTTTTCTTTCCTGAACAAAATGAAAAAAAAGTGTATACTAAATTTTTTGGGTGGTTTTTTTCTTCCAATTGTTATTATTTTTTTTTTTTAAAAAAAAATAAGCCATATTGCAAAATTTTTTACTTTACAACATGAAGGGGTAAGAACAAGTTTAAATAGTTAAAAAAAACGCTTTTTTTTAATGAATAATTTAGCCAGTTGGTTTTCTTAGTATATAAGGTGTTGGTGTATACTCAATTTTGGGACTCCCTGTATATAAGATAAAGTATTTTAATATTAATTTATTGTATTATAGTAAAATGTAAAAAATAATGCATAATAAAGTTATTATATGTAAATAAAATTTTCACAAATTAAATGAGTAGGACAAGCTATAGATACCTGTAACTATATAAATATGATAGAGAATGTGAATCTATTTTGAAAACACATATATATATTTCTTCTCGAATTTTTCATTGTGACTCGTGGAACCCCTGGGTATGCCTCATGGAACCCTAGGGTTCAGGAGCACACAAGTTTGGGTACCATTGCTTCCATAGTAACTAAAATAATGTACCTTTAAGTGGTTAATAATTTTATTTATCTAAATAAAATTCTTTATTTTAATTTATTTTTCTGTTGAGTAGTATAGAAAGACAAACTGAAATAAAGTTAGATTTTTTTTTCTACTTTAGGCGTTACTCATTTTAATGGAATTCATATATTAATAATTAAGGTAAAAACCTTTTCGAACTTTTAAACTTATCCAAGGATGTAAAAAGTCTTAATTTTTTTTTTAGTTAATAATGTCAATGTGTAATTACATATTTTATTTTACCATTTAACTTTCAAGTTCCACATAAATATTATGAGATTTGAAGGTAGTTACGTATTTTTCTTTTTGCTAATTTTTTCAAATAATAATCATGATATGCACAGCCAGCAGTGGAAAACCATTTTTTCGCTTGAAGAAAAAAAATCGATTCAACATTTTTTTTTTTGGGGAAAAATTTGTCAAAGGTAGTATAGAAAAAAAACCCAATTTTTTTTTGTTCCATTTTTTTTTTAATTTTAAAAAACCAAAAAATTTTAGCACCTTTTTACACTAAAAAAAACACTTTTAATTCAACCCTTTATGACAGTATTAACTGAAAAATGGTTAAAGTGTAGTATGGGGGGGGTTTGGGGAGTCCTTTGTTTTAGCGACTAAAAGGGGCGCCGGGGGACTTTTTTTTGGGAAATTTTTTATTTTAGAATGAATTCGATATCTTTTCCATAAAATTTAGATAAAAATCGCCAAACCGAAGAAAAAAACGCAAATCCGATGTTTCCCCCATACTAAAAAACTTGAGCCAGAACGGGTAACGGTTCTTATTTTAAAGATTCTCTAAGTTAAATATTGATTCACATATTAAAAAAATAAATAGTTGTCTGTCTAAGGAAAAGTAAAAATTATGTATAGGACAATCCATCAAAGTTGTGATGTACGTTATTTTTGTGGTTTATGAAAAGTTTTGGAAAAAACAATTTTAAACGCGTTCTTCAAAAGCAACAAAACTCAAAAGAATAAAACACTAAAAAAAATTTTTTTTACACATTTAAAATATAATATTAAGGTGCATTTCTTTTGACAGTGATACACAATACATGCATTAACGAAAGGTACTTACTGTTATATTTTGCAACAAGTTTTTTACTGTCGCTTCGACTTCTTCCGACATCCACATCGGGGAATAGAGTCTACGCAGACTCCTCCACCCCATATCTGGAACTGAGTAGGCTTTGCAATAAAGCCCATAGGGACAGGAAGAATCCCAAAGTTAAAAATAACCTAAATCACCAGGGGGCGCTGACATCGTGAAGGGGAAAAGGGAAAAATTTCCCCTTTATTACCAAAAAAGGGGGAAAATTTTTAAAATTGTTTTCCAGTTTAGCATAACACGGGGTCCGTTTTTTTAAAAAAAATTTTTCAAAGCAAATTTTTTTTCTAGTTTTAAGTAATTTTTTTATTAATTAAGATTTTTCAAGAACATCAACATTGTTTTAAAAACTAATTTCATATTGCTTTTTACAAAATATTAATGAATAATTTAAATTAAAAAAAAAACCCGAGTATTTTCTTAGGGCTTATGGATGAATTCAGATTGATTTATTTTCCTAAAATCGAAAGCAATTTTAAAATGTATTTCTACAGGAACCAATTTAAAATTTTGTGTCAAACTTGTAGCACCCACTTTTTTGCAATGAGTTCTCGGTTTGGGGGGTGGAAGGTGCGGCCACTACGACGAGGAACCAATGGCGAGCAAGCAGGCTTCGGGGGTTAAAATGAGGGGGGATTCCCTTTTGGGTTTGTGGGGCTTTTAATTAGAGATGAAAAAATTTCCTGATCGGTATAGGAAAAAAAAAAAAAAATTAAAAAAAAAGGAAATGGAAAAAATTAAAATTTATTTTAAAAAAATTAGTCAAAACCCCTTCTATTAGCAATTATAGTGCTTTTTTTTAATAAACTTGAGTTTTCTTAAGTGAGGGGAGAATTTGTTTCAACTTGGGGAATTGTTTAAAAATATTAGATACTATTTTAAAAAGAGCTATTATGTCTTGGATATCAGAGGTACTATTTTCATTTTCAATAGCGGGGGTAACTTGAGGAGAACTTTGTCTTTCCGATTTACTATTATTGTCAGTAGAAGGATGGGGTCGTTGTTTTTATCGGAAAAACCAGAAACAATGTTGGCGAAGGAAATTCCTTCAACAACGCTGTTGCTGGTGAAACTTTTTCTATTTCTGTTTAACATGGGGGCACCTTTTTTGGGCTTTAGAAAGCTAGGGCATTTTGTGTAACAGGCAGTATGCCCGTACACTTGACAATTAACACAGTATGGATTATCCTGCTTTATTTAATTTCGCAATTTTTAGTTAGATGATCCTTTCCGCACTTGAGGCATCTTGGGAGCATGTGACAATTAGCAGCGGTGTGAAAAAAGTTGTTACAATGGGCTCGATTCATCACTAGAGGGCGCTGCGATCGGCGTGTATCACGTGATTTTCCATGTGCGATCAAGTAAACAATGACAGCCGATCACTTTACACTTGTGCGCTAACTTTCAAATTTGCTAATATTATTATTTTATATTCTTTAAATTCTTTTTAATACTTTAAATATTTTTAATATATTTTCTAGTCTTTTAGTTTTTCTTTCGTGACTAAATATATATATATAGTTTTAGTTAAAGTAGATTAGTTTTAGTTAGTGTGTTTGGCGTGATTTCGAAATCTCTCCACAAACGAGTGGCGTACCAATTAAAATCTTCCACCTATTTCTCTTTTTCCAATGAATCTAAATTAAATTAATATATAGTTCTTTTTCATCGGCCATTTACCTAAAATCAAAAGACAGTGCCACATACTGCAATATGCATCCAATAAGGAAAAACCATTCTATGCCTGTTTGCGCACAATAATAATGCTTTTTTGCACTTGGTAGTGAATTTTTCGACGAAATAGTTATTGAAATTTCTAATAGTTGGGCGATAACATTAGACTCACAAAATCTGTATTTTGTGTAATTTCAAAATTTTATTAGGTGTTATTGTGAAATACAAATGGGAAAATTAAGATTTTACGATATATATTTTTGTGTTTGTTTTGAAAATTTTTGTATTTTCGAAAACCATATTGGCAAAATTAGCACTTAATTGCCTATTCACCGTGAGGGCCGCAACAAATTAGGTTGATATAGTTCAACAGTACCCAAAATTCCTTTGTTTGCAACTTTTTGGTGATTTATCAAAATATTGAAAATTTGTTGTTAATAAGTGTTTTTTTGATAGCTTTTATCATTTAATTTTTGTTATAGCTAGCTGTATCCAACCACGTTTTCCTGTGGCTCACCCATTAAAAAAAAAAAGAGAAAGCAAAATTTCTAATATCTTTAACTGCTTGCACTTGGGGTATGTTTTTTTTTAAAAAAAAATGTGGAAATAAAAACATTAAAAAAACTTTTCTAAACAGATTTCATTTGTAATTTGTTAACAGAATTATCCGTTTTTGGGGGTTTTTTTGGTCATTTATGAATCTAAAATTTTTTTTTTCTCCATGGGGGTGGTGCCAATTTTTGAAAATAAATTTAAAATAACTCTTCTTGAGTTAAAAGGGGTTTAAATTTTTAAAATTTTTGGGTAAATTTTGTGTTTTCATTGTCAGTAAAAGATACAGAAATTCCCTTTGCTGTGCCTACTTTAGAGCAGAAGTTGCCATTTTTCAACATTTAAATCATTTATTGTATAACCTTTATAATTTCGGTTTATTTGGGATTTTTGTTTGTGTGGTGGACCACCATAGCTATTTTGTTTTTTATTTAATCTTCCATCCCCTTTTGAAAATAAGCTTCATTAAAGGCCAAAACAATCAACAGACTAAAAGAAATTTTTGCCTCCCTTTTTTTCAAAAAATTTTGAGATTCCCAAAATTTTATCCTGGGAAATTTTTTTTTTGTTTAGTTATTTCGGTAACTAAAAGCTTTTAGAAAAAATTTGGTAACCATTTTCCCGTAATATTTTTTTTTTGTTGTTCATTTTTTTTTAAACTGAATCTTCATAAAAGTATAAATAATGTCCCAATTTTTCGCTTTCCCCCCAAAAATTTTCTCATGCATCATCAATTGGTGACTGCTCCCTTTTTAAAACCACATCAGTATAATTATGTATGAGCATCCCCGTAACATAATTGGTGCCCCCCGTGTATTGAAAACCTTAATACCCAAACAACAGAGATTCTAACTTTTTTTTATAAAAAAAAATGGAGGGAAAATTTTGGTGCGATTTGATTTTCGGTAATTTGGCTGCGGTGAAGTAATATTTAAGTACAAAAGATAACAAATAATTGTCCAGGGAAAAAGTCTGTGTTTAGATATAACCCACTCTGTTTTGGGGGATATGCCCTTAACTTTGTTGATAAAAATTTTCTAATTTTAATCGAATTGTAATTGCAAAATACTCTGTCATTAACAAAAATTTTGTCGTGATTTCGCTGCAAAATCCATGCTTTTTGGGAAATTTTTCCCTTTGGGTATTCGATTGAAAATATCTTCAGCCCCTCATTGTTTTGGGATTTCAGCTGTGTTCAATTGATGCAGTTTGAAGTTAAAATTTCATCAGCATTTTTTTATTTTTTCCTTTTCTTTTTGTTCCTAATTTTTTTTTTTTAAATGTTTTGAAATTTTATATGTTTTTTTTTTAATTTTTTCTTTTTTTTTTAATTTTTAAGTTTTAATTTTTTTGAAAAATTTTTATTTTTTTTGTAATGACTTCTTCAGCTCTGGGTTCTATTTATTTCAACATGAAAATAAACAAAATAATAAAAAAAAGGGTATATTCTAATTACAGTTAAATATCAATTTTGAGTCTTTTTCGCACTCTCCCCCCGGGATTTTTTGCCAGGAGACCCCCTTTCTTCGCGGGCTGGCCCCGAACCCACTTGGGGTTCTCTTCCGTACTCTTCCCTTTTTCCTCGATCTTTCAAGCCAGGGGCCCGCGCCCCGGGCTCGTTATGTCTTTTTATCGCTCCGGGGCCCCGGCCCCCTCCCTTCAAAGATCCAGTCTTTTTTTTTCGCCCGGGACTCTTTTGTCTTATATCATCTTTTTCTCCAAATTTTCCGCCCCACATTTTTTGTCGGTTTCCCAGACCCTCTGGGTCTCCCTGCCCCCTTTCCCCGGTTCCCCTTTTTTGATGTCAAAACATCTCTGCCGCGCCAAATTGGTCTCTTTTTCCGTGGCCCGAGACGCCAAGGCGGGGTTTACAGTTGTATGTTCTCCGACGTTACGGCGTCCCCAAAAAGTTCTGGGAAAATGAACACACAATTATAAGGCGCCTTTTTACAGTCCGGTCAGCTGGGCAAAAAAGGGGCCGAAACTCACCCCCCAGCTTTTGAAATTTCCCTTTTCCCCGCAATTGGGGGGAAAATTTCCCGGGAAATTTTTGCAGCTTCTTTGGCAAAGGGGTCTGTTGGAAAAAAGGGGGAAAAGGGGGAAAATTTTCACACTTTTTTTGAATTTTTTTTTCCCTTTTCAGTCAATTGGCTTCACTACATAAAAAAAATGCCTTGCAAAAACGAACTTAGGTCATCATAAAGCAAAACAAAAAATACTGCAACGGGGTGTAATTTAAAAACAAACTGAGAAAAGAATGGATATCAACAAATGGGGAAAAACAGACAAAAAAAATGGCACAAACACATGCTGAGGGCACAGCAGATCAACATGCAGACAAAACTTGAGGATGCATTTGCGAGCACATCTTACTGTTTTAAAAAACATCAGAAAGATGTTAACCAGGAAAGTACATCTGCGACAAACATGACTTTGTGGGGAGCAATCACACAATAATAGTCACCTTGCATTCCGGTAAATCCAGTGGAAGTTTCTAGGTTCGGGGAGCATGTTTCATCAGCACAATGAATAAAGTGTATCCTTATTGTAATTCTCTAAAATTTAAGGGGGGAAAAAAAGGGAAGTTTTTTCCCCCGAAAAATTAAAAACTGCCTCAACTCTGGGGGAAACCCCCGAGCCATTAAAAAATTTTGCCCTAGATATACTGCAGAATCAAAAAATTTTCTACAAACTAAAAAAAATACAACAGGTTTTTTAAATGACATTGTTTAGATAAGTGTGCATTTTGAAAACACCCCCGATTTAATAAAAAATATCCATAAGCATTGTAAAACCAACCCATTGCCTTCAAAGGGGTCCCGAGTGAAATTTTTATCTTCAATTTGAGGTTTTCCCCACTTTAAAGACAATGTAAATAAATTTAGGTTCATAACATAAGGACAAAAAAAAAAGCCGTAATAACTTCAAGCATTTTGGGTTTTAAAAAATTATAAATGATATCATTTAAGGGGAAAATTTTGCATATATATATTTTTTACATTTTTTTTTTTATAAAAGATCATAACCCAAAAATGCAATTGTTTTTTAAAATAAATGAAAACATGTGCTTTTGTTTTTCAAGACTGATCCACAACAACGCGTGGCAGGGTACATGGTTTTTATAAAAAATATGAAAAAAAAATTTTGTATACCTAAAATTTCTTTTCCCCAAAGACAGTATTTTATACCCAAAAAAAAACAAGACTGAATTATGTATCATTAATACCAATTTAAAAAAAAAGTTAAAAAAAAGGTTTTCCCCTCTCTCTACATAAAATTGTGCATACATTTTGGAGGAAGAATCTGATTTTCCTTTCATTTTTTTTCTGAAGTATGAAATATAAAATGAATTTAATCAGGCTTAATTTAATATTGGTTTAATTTCGTAAATACATTACATCGAAAAACAACCTATTTATAATTTTTATTTATAATTGTTGTAAAAGAAAACAATACAAAATTTTTAATCATTTTTTTAAGTGGAATAAAATTTTATGAAATCAAATTAGATAAATTTTAAAGAAATTCTTATGAAATTAAAATGTTTTAATCAATTAAACTATATTCAAATGAGTCAATTTATTTTTTTAAAATATTTCAATTTTTTGGGAAAAAATGTAAGGGGGTCAAATAAATAGCTTTTTTTGTGTTTTTTTAAATTTGGGTATATTGTGAAAAAATTTTATGTGCTGATATTACTTGAATTTTTTTTTTAGAGAGTTTTTTAGGTTTTTTCAAAAATCGACTTTTTTGACCCTTTAAAATTATTTTTTTTTTCTCATAAGGTAAGAGTAATGAGGATTTAAATGGGGTTTTTAAATTGAATTTTTTTTCCTTTTTTTTTGCAAAAAAGGAATTTTAAAAATGTTGTGGGTTTTTTTAAGTAACAAATAGTTAAAACAAAAAAAAGGGTTACAAACTTCTAAATTTTTTTAAAAATTTGGGGGAAAAATATAGCATTTTCTTTTTAATTGAATTTAAAAATAGAAAAAAAAAGGGATAACCCTTTGTTTTAAAAAAGAGACCCTTAAAAAATTGAAACAAATTCAGTTAATCGGTTTTAAAAAACCAGCCCTTATTTACCCGCAAAGGGGGGCGAATAACGGCTAAATATTTTTTTATATTAATCACTGAACAAAAATCGTAAAAATTTTTATTTCTACTAGAGTTGAAGGTATTTAATTAAAAATGTAGACCTTTTAAAAATAAATGATTGGGAAAAAAAAAAAATTTCAAAAAATGATGATTTTTTTAATTCAAGACAAAAGTGTGAAATTTGGGGGAGAAGCAGCAAAAAAAAAAAAAAAAAAAATCCTTAGTTGAATAGGGTAGTTTTTTTAGTATTTGTGAAACACTCCCCATTCTGGACAAAAAGGGAAACCCCCATTCTTTACACTCCCCATTCTTGGGAAAAATTTTTTGGACCATGTAAAAAAGGTAGTATAGTTGTTGACTTTAAAAAAGGACGTTTCCTAAACTTAAAATATCAGAAGAATTTTTATCTTTTTTTGATCAAAAAAAAAAAAAAAGGGGTCATATTTGCAAATGTTTCTAATTAAAAAATTTTTTTCGTTTTTTTAAATTTTTATTAAAAGAGATATATATGTTACGTATTTGAAAAATAATGTAATTTACCTTTGTATTTAAAAAGATAATAATTCTCTGCTTTGAAAAAAAAATTTTTGACGAAGGGAACCCCGGTCAAGGACGAGGGCGTCATATAAGTTAACCAGTAGCCACAAAAGGGCTGATTGCATATAACAAAAAAAGACCGCCTTTTTTCCCCACAAATTATTATAATTTCCCAAAAATGTTTTTACTTAAATTTATAAATACGGTCACACACACACAGATAAAAAGTTACATTAACTGGTACCGCAGTTCAGAATTACGATATCAATCCCCACTTTTCCCAAAATTTAAATTTATATTTTTGTGTGATTCTGACCCCATTCCCTTGACTCTCTTTTACGGTAATATTATTTTTTTATAGTTAATTGGTTTTTTTCTCGGAAATCAATAATTCAAAAAAAATTTTGGGGGAATGGCTTTCATAGTGTAAATACTATATCAAGCAAAAAGCTTCGGACATATGATACATTTCTGTGTTTTTCGAGCATGCGTGGGCCCCGGCGGTGATTAAGTGTATTTAGAACGAGGATTAGAGTTTTCAGTGTGTGTGGGAGATCAGACGAGCGAGGCGTGGAATTACGGTGCCATCGCAAGTGTTCCGACATACGCCCCGAGCACAACCGAGAGAGGAAATAAAAGTTGTTTTATCAACATCCTCGTCTGGCTTCCTGAGAGCAAAAACACATAGGGACCATTCCCCAACATTTGGTCCGTACAGCTGAGCCGGAGAAGTCAGCTATTCAAGGTGACGTGAGTAGTGGTCTCTTTTATGTGTTTTTATTGTTTTAAATTGAGGGCTAAATTAATTTTAGAAAAATGTTTAAGAACTGCCGTAAGGAAGATCTTCGGATCGTAGCTCTTGAACTTGGTGAGACTGTTGCTGAAAAAATAACTATTGTTGAGTTAACTGAAATTATATTATAAAGAAAATAAATATTTTAAGGAGAACGTTGAATTAGTTAAGGAATTAATTGAACATACGATCGAAGACCGTAAGAGAGCAGAGGAAGACCGTAAGCGAGTAGAGGAAGACCGTAAAAAAGAAGCGGATAATAGGTTACGAGAAAAGTGAGCTTGAGCTTGCACGTTTACATGTTGGAGTTAATTCAGATAACAAGAGAACAGGTGAGGTTTGTAACTCGCTGGATGCGTTGGCGTAGCTCCACTCAGTCCCACACATGCTCAACCGCAAGCGCGGTATGGCACGGTGATTGACTTGGCTGTGTTCAAGCACATCCCCTTTAATCACAGTATCAGAGTCCTGAACGAACTCAGCTCTGATCACTACCCTGTTATTCTTGAAATTAATCTTAATACCGCAATTATTAAAAACTCAGAGCAACTTTCCACGAATTGGAATAATTTCAAATTCGCATTAAATAATAAACCCATCCCCTCTCTTGACCTCACCAGTAATGAAAATATCGAGCTCGCATAAGCAACTCAATCAAAATTTCTCGAAGCTTTTGTTGGGCTTCAAAACCAAAATTTAAAAACACTCCCAAGTACCTCACTCCTGAAATCAAAACCAAAATTCATCAACGAAATAGGCTTCGGAAAATTTGGCAAAGAACCAGGTGTCCCAGTTTATATAGTGAATTCCGATGCCTCAGTCGTGAGATAGCAAAGGAAATTAAAATTCATTCCCACACCCAATGGGAAAAACATATCGAGGCGCTCTCGCCTGTTGACAACACCCTTTGGAGGAAATCCTCTTTCCTACGCAAGCCTTTTCATCCCATTCCCCCCCTGCAGGGGGCTCTAGGCAGTATCGCGATAACCCCTATTGAAAAGGCGGAGGTTATCGCAGACAGCTTGCAGGAACAATTTCTTCCAAATCACGTCGTTGGTCGCGAAGACTTCGCCCAACGCACCCACACGGAAGTGGAAAACTTCCTCTCCACCCCCCACGTTCAAGAAATTGAACCCGTAACTCCGTCGGAGATTCTTATTTACGTAACAAAGAATGAAGCCTAAGAAATCCCCCGGACTTGATCAAATTTCAAATCGTATGATTAAAAATTTACCCCTTAAATTCCTCCTCTTTATTACTTTCTTAATTAATCAGCTTTTTAAAAATAATTACTTCCCTGATTCCTGGAAAACAGCCGTGGTTATCCCCATCTTAAAGCCGGATAAAAATCCGGAAATCGCTCAAAATTATCGTCCAATCTCACTCTTAAGCAGTTTGAGTAAAGTATACGAATTTGTGTAACTCCGACGCCTGAATCAATACTGCGCTGCTGCAAATTTTATCATCCCCCAGCAGTGCGGTTTTCGCCCCCATTGCTCTACAGTACACCAACTGCTCAGAGTAACGGAATTGATTCACAGCGGCTTCGAAAAACACGTAGCCACGGGTATACTATTTCTGGACATAGCCAAAGCCTTTGATAAAATTTGGCACGAAGGCTTAATACTCAAGCTCATACGACTTGATTTTCCGGCCCCCCTGATCAAGTCCATTCATAGCTTTCTCTCCCATCGTTCCTTCAGAGTGAGAGTCGACAAAATCCTCTCCTCCCCTCGACCAATCAAAAGTGGCTTACCGCAGGGCAGCCTGTGCGCCCCCCTCCTCTTCACTTTGTACGTAAATGACATCCCGCAAGCTGATCTATCGCACTTAGCAATGTTTGCC
>BMAV01022323.1:12500-185840 GCA_019973955.1 Trichonephila inaurata madagascariensis | reverse complement strand
TTAATGAACATTTTTTTTAAAAAAAGAATGCTAAAACGTGATACACCATTTTTGATCAGCATTAGATGACTTCCCGGACTAGGTTGGGAAGTTTTAGCGCATTAAGAACAACTTTTAAATAATTAAAAAAGAAGTGTTTTTTTCTTTTTTAAAATTCAGAATTTATAAGTATTGCGGACTTTCTTTTTTAATATTCTTTATGATTTTTTTAATTGCGAAATTTCTTGGAACTGGTTCTTAAAATGTATATAAAAATACACAAATTAAAAAAAATGTACTATTATTTCTGTAAAATATTACAATAATAAAAAATAAAACTTTTGGATTATATGATAAAGAAAAGTATGAATGAAGATGTGTTGAACGAACATAAATATGTGTGCCATTGATGGAAATAAATACAGTGAAGTACGTTTAAATCGAAAACGCTTAAGACGAAATATCGGTTTACACGAAATAATACAATGGTTCTGACAAAATACTATGTATTTTCGAAGCCGTTGCTATGACAACAAGGCAGAAGTTGCTCAAAGGATAAAAAAATTGCTCCAAATACGTAAACGTGTGATAAGGCCAAAAGAGTACTCAAATATAAATGACAACAATGAAATCTTATAATTCACTCATTAATTCCATTAACACAATTACTGATTCAGATTCCTATATAAACAGTCCCCTCCCCCAAAGCGACAGAATGATGCAGCGACTTCTTCGGCAAGTCACAAAAAAAAAAAAAAAAGGAAAAGCCCTTAACGACTGCATGAAGAAGGATTCTTTTTCATCCTAGTAGCCTAAAATGCATTCTCCGGACCTGTAGGAGAACGGTTCAAACCACTCTGCCTCAAAATCAGCTACCAAAGTAGTCATGCTTGGCGCAATTCACGCCAAGCAGCGTTTAATGGAAGAACATGATAATCTTGGTCATGAATCTGCGTGTTGAATGGTCGAATGTCTATTAATATCTCTCTAAGAAACAACGCAAAGGCTGTGATACCCCACGGCTCGGGGGTATCATCTCCTCCTCCACGCGACCTAGATTTGTAGGAATAAATGATTGATCACCCAAATTCTGCATAATAAATCTAATTTATTATTGTTTAAATATATATTGATCAACGCAACACAAGTCTTACTAGTGGGATATGATCAGGACTGATACTACGTAATTATCAATTCTAAGTAAATAGCTCCTGAAATCCCAATCACTATCTTTATAAGATAGAATTTTCCGATATTTTCGCCGTTTTTAAAACTGCAATCTAATTTTTCTATCAAAATCAGTCAAAAAATAATTACAGAATAGGAAAGATTATTCATTTCGCCAGGATACGACATATATCTTTTATATATAATTTTTTTTTCGGGTATGTGACTGAACCCCTTTCCAAAACGGCTTGACCGATTTAAATGAAATTTTTTTGTGTGGGCTCAAGGGGATTCGAGAATGGTTTAGATTCCAATTCAGTCCAATATGAATTTTAAAAAAGGGAAAAATTATGTTAGGGCGCGCGATTTTTAAATAAAAATCATGGGCAATATCCCTTGATACCATTTTTTTGAGCGGCAAATTTCAAGGTGAAGTTGTTTTTACCACAGACCCAAATAATTTTTTTCGGGGCTCACCTACCCCATTAAAATCTTTGAAATTTTTTTCCCTTTTGGCAATTTTAGCCATTTTAAAGTCACAAGGTCCCAATGCCCGTTTTTGGCATTTTAAAAAAACCCCTTGCTTTCCGCACGGCCGAACAAACGAACCTGTTTTTGCGGTTTTTTTTAGGGTTTTTCCCTTTTTTGTGCGTTTTTAAACTTTTGTGCCTTTTTAAGGGAGATTTTTTTTTATGCGGTTTTAGGGTTTAAGGGTTTTTGGAGCCACAATTTTTTCAAATCTATTTACTAGTGGCGTCGGGGAATGTTAGGACAGCCTCCCCCCCTGAAAGAAAGGTTTCACCTTTAATATTTTATAAATTGGGTAAAATACTTATTTAGCGTTAGTCAAGCCGGGGGCTCCTGGGAGTCCCTCCCCATAAGGGACTAAAGGCTTTGGCTCCCACTGAATGTTTCTATCTATTTTTTAAAAGTGGTGTAACGGAAAATGGGGGCCCCCCTCCCTAAAAGGGTAAAATTTTCCCTTTTAAATTTTTTTAAAGGGTAAAAATGTAAGGTTCAGAGCCCGGCCCTTTTCCCCTTTTTCCCGCTCGTGATGCGGGGGGGGCTTTCTTCCCACTGAAATGTAGACACTTCAAGACGCTCTGTTCATTTGTTAAAAAAAGCCCCCCGACAATGCACAATTTTGAAATCTCAATGCCCCCAGCAGCCCACCCCTTGGGATTGAAGAAAAACTTTCCGGGAAAAATTTAAATATCAATAATTTGATAAATTGTGAAGACGAACAAAAGCCAGATTCTGTGAGGGGAAAAAAATAGAGGGACCCAGCTTTCCAACAAATTGGAAAAGTATTTTTTTTAAAAATATATATCGGTTAAAAAAGGGGGTTTTAAAATTTCCCAAAAAATTTCCCAACCCTTTTTTTTGGGTTATTGACGTTTAAACAATTTTGTGTGTGTGTGTGATCCACATCCTTCGTTACAAAAGCTTATCTCTTTCTTTATATTCCCAAAAAAAATAAATCAATTGAAATTGCACCTTCAAGAGAAAAAAGCGATTTTGAACTTATTCGTTATACAGGACTTTGGGATTAGGGTGATTATGAAATTGCTTTTTAAAGACTTATCGGTATATATATTGAAAACTATACTTTTTTAAAATTTTTCTATTGCACTATTTAATTTTTTTTTGTTAGGGAAGTACTCTTAAAAATTTCCCCCTTAAAAAATTTTGGAAATTTTTTATAATGTCATTTTTTAAACCCGGCCCCTATCCACCGCAAAAAAAAAAAAGTTTTTATAATTTTCCACAAAATTGTTTGTTATATGTAAGAATGTTTTTTAAAATTTTTTTTGTGGTTTTTTTTATGCGGTCCCATCTTCCCAAAAAAAACGGCCCAAACCGTATATGTTGCATGCCCAAAAAGGTTTTGGGAAACCATCCTTTTTGTTTTTTTTATCCCCCTCGTTAAACCCAAAACATTGTGCATTCAATGGCTTGAAAAAATTTAAATTTTGTGCATTAAAATTTTACTTTTATGAAAAATACTCGATTTTTTATCTTTTTTCCCCTTTTTAAAAAAATTTTTAAAGTTTCTATTAAGAATAGTTTTATTTAAACGGTTTTTAAGTAAATATATTTTTCCCCGCAATCGATAGGTGAATTGTGGAAACTGAACAATGTGATGATATCAGGTTTTGTTTTTTTTAAAAATTACATAAAAACGGTCCAGATTTTTACAACTCATTAAAAAAAAGTTGAATTTTGGGATTTAAGATTTTTACAGGACAACGTCTGTGGGGAAACCCCCAAAGTATTATATAAATTTTTTTTCTTTTTTAATATATATATATATATAAAAAAGTCTAATTTCTACAAAAAAGAGATAAACATCTATCAATCACTTTCCCAAAAAAAACCCATAGACAGTGGGAAAAAACCCAACAATGAAGGAAAAATTTAAAAATTATTAAATGGCATTATAAATAAATTTTTAATAAGCATTGCTGAATTGGACGCAGCTAATATATAAAAAAATTTATATAAAAGGGGTTGAACATTTTTTTGCCCCCCCAAACCCTTTCCCCCTTTTATTAAATAATACTCCAAAAATCTTATGAAAAGTAATGGATAGGAATACCCACAAATCCATTAAAAAAGATAGACGTAACTTACCTAAAAATTGCTTTTTAAAAAATGCAGAGCCGGGCAAAAATTTGAGTGCAAAAAAATAAAGTTATTGCCAGATTCGGGACCCTAAATGCAGTTTAAATTTTTGGAATGGATAAAAATGTAGCACTTAACAAAAATTATAAAAAAGAATGAAAAAAAAAATTAAAAAGGGATTTACAAATTACCTAACTTTTTTTGACACTAGAGTATATATGACAAATAATTATGAAAAATTTATCCCCTTTAGCAGAATATGGGGGTAACTTTTTCAAAAATATTTATAAGCTATTTTTAAACCCCAAGAATTTTTTTAACCCTTCCCTTTTCGAATTTTTTTTATTCATATAACTATTAATAAAATTAATTGGATTTTTCGAAAAAACAATATTTAAGAAAAAATTTTTAAAGTTATTTTTTTTTTCTGTTTTTTTGTCACTAGAAATTTATTGTTTTTTATATAATTAATAACAATATTTCTTAATATAGAAACATGTACATTGCTCTCCCCAATGAGGAACTTCTAAAACCCTTGAAATTAAATTCTTCTTTTTTCAAAAAATATTAGAAACTATTACATTATTTTTTTAATTTGATATGTATATCAAAAAAAATTTGCTTAAAATTTGTTCCCCTATTTGTCTGAAATAAATTAAGTTTTGTAAAAAAAAAATTATATTAATTTAAAAAAATTGACGCTTCCCAAAAAAATTTATAACTATATAACGATAAATTTATTTGGAATTATTAATGTAACTTTTTTTCAAAATAATTTAAAATAAAAATTAAAAGACAGTTGCTCGCTGGGCCAACTTGTGGAAAACCCTTTAATCTCCCAGATAATAGTTCCATTATAAAAATATTTTAACCTTTAAGTAAAAACCCCTAAGTAGTAACTTAAAACCTTTATAATTAACATTATATTAAATAAAACTTTATGTAAATTTAAAGTATAGTAATCAAAATCATCAATATTAATACAGTTAAAAAAAATTTTTTAAAAAACTAAACTATAGACTTAAAAAATTTTTTTTTTTCATTTGTTCAAAAGTGATTTACTTTTTTTTTAAATATGGCTGTGGGTTCAAAATTTTTTTTTATCATGTAAATATATATATTATATATAGGATCACACCCCCCCCAGCACAAGGGCCAAAGGGTTTAAAAACCCCGGGTGGGAAAAGGGTTTAAATCAACCTTTCATCCCTTCAATGGGGCGATAAAATTACCAAACGTGTACATTTTTGAGTTAAGGGACAGTAGGCCTTGGGCCCTCGACTGTTCCCACTGGTTAAGTTTAATATATATATATATTATATATATATTATAAATAAATATTAGTATAATAAAAAAAAAAGGGGAAAAAGGGTTTTTAAAAGAACCCCAAAAAAGGGGCTAAAGAAAAAAAAAAATTGGGAACACCAAACACAACAAATGTAGATGTTTTTTTTGGAAACCCAAATGGAGACCTATTATGATTTCCCAAAACTGTTTTCTTTTTAAAAAAACCAGTGACAAGGGGTTAAACAATCTTTTTATCCAACCCTTTCCCCGTCAGCAGGAAAACCGGGCATAATAGTAAAAAAAAGAAAGAGCCCTTTTCGAAAAAGTTGCCTATTTCTAACACGGATGAAAAAAATCTGACAATTTAGTAAAATAAAATTATGGAAAGAGAACAATAATGAGTCTCTAAAAAGAAAAAAAAAAAAAGGGGAGGGAAAAATAAAAAAAATTTTTTAAAAAAAATTGGGGGAAAAACTGACATGTAAAAAAAAAACCATTGGAACAAAAGCAATCTCTGCACTAAGATCCCCCCGAAATAGCAAAAAAATTGGGAAAATCAACACAAGAAGAAAAAATTTTTATATATATATATACACCGGGGTTTAAAAAATTAAGCAACAATGTAAAAACTAGCCCCAAAAATTTTCAAAAAGGTATGGAGATCGTGAGGGAAAACGTAAATCAGTAGAAACGTCATGCGTGAAAAATCCCGGAACAAAACGTCAGAAGGGGTGTGAGCGTACCCAAAAAACGTGAAAAGTCGGGGCCTTTCCTCAACAGTAGAAAGAAATGAAGGACGGAGACGCAATTCACCCCTTTTTTGCAAGTGCCAGTAGGGCAGTTTCTGAAATATGGTTGAAGAAATCATCTGGATGACTTCAAACAAAAATGATCCGAAAACTGGATGAGGGGCTCGCCACCAGTGTTTTGCAGAAAGGGGAAACAACAAAAAATAAAGTTTTGCGCGCTTAAAAACGTTTCCCCAAAACCCCAGGTACAGCTGGGAAAGGTTTGGTGTGGTCACCCCGGGGCGAAAATGTAGGGGATGACCGATATATCATCCTGCGGGAAAAATTCCGGCGAAAATACCGCCAAAATTCTCCCGAAACTCTTCAACAAAAAGGGGCCCACCGGGGTAGCGGTTTTGGGCCGGAAAGCCTTACAAAGGGGCCTGTTCACCCCCCTCCGGCCCAACGCTGCCCTCCCCGTTTAAAAATGGGCCCCCGAAGCCACCCCTTTACGGTGGGAAAAGAAGGGACCAAAAAAATGGACCTGGGTAAAAGGGTCGTGTTCTTTTTATGGATGAGGGGGTCGGTTGTTTCCGAAGCGATTTCAACGCGTTTTTTATTTTTTGGGGGAAAATCGGGGCCCGGTTTTTTCCCCCTAACATCAAAGGGAAAAACCCTCGTTACGGTGGTCCCGGAGTTTCTTGTCTGGGGGGCATTATGCTTTTAACGGCGGAACTGGGGCTTTCCCCTTTTCGACAGAGGGTCTTAAAGGGGATCCTATTTGGGGGCTTTTCCCCCTCTGCATCTTTTCCGGGGGGTGCCTTTGGCCCCACCGTCTTTTTGGATGACAACACCGCCCATCGCACTCCTGTTGAGGGCTGCTGGAAAGGGGAAGATATCCTGAATGGGTTGGGGCCAGCGTGCTCCCCCGATTTAAACCCATCGAACATGTGTGGGGTGCTTTTGGGGGACTATTGCCACACGCTCACATCATCCGGAGTAGCCCCAAAAACTCCCCAAAAGATGTTGATTAGGGAATGGGCACTCCCACCTCAAAAATAGGGGAAAGCGGAGACGGTGCCGGAAAACCCTTGAAATAAGGGGGGGCATATAAAATTAAGGAACATTTTGCTTTTTTGTTCTTCCCGTTGGATGCAATCATGAGTCCCCGATACTATTTCAAAAAAAATTTGTTTTTTTTTGATTCCCTACCGTTTTCGTTGTTTCCCTTTTCAGCGCCGATTTTGTCATCCTTTACGGGACATTCTCCCTCATTTTTTGAATTTCATGTTTTCAGATGATTTTTCCTTTAAGTTATGGGATTTTAAACCCCCCGTTGCTTAAGTTTTTAAATGTATATTCCTACTGTCTATTTTTTTAGGGAAAGTGATTGATGGATGTTTATCTTTCGTTTTGAAAATAGACTTTTAATATATATATATATATATTAATAAGGGGGTTATGAAAAAATAGTAGGAATTTGAAAAATTTAAAAAATAATTCATGTGTCCCCCCTGCCGAAAAAAACGTTTTAATTTCGCTTAGCGAATTTCTTTATGTACTATGATAATGTTTTTCAGATGTTAGCCTAAAAGGAGTAATGGTAAAAGTCGTAAAGTTGATTTATATTTGGGTCTCTTCAGGTTCAGGTATGATCAGCCATGGGACAAATGCGTGACGCCGACCAGGCACTAAGCCTTTTGATAGCAGCGAGCCCAAAGTTACCCATCTGTAGAGTGGCGCAAAGGCCAATTGTTTGATGTTAGAGCCATGCGCTGACATTCGAGTGAGGGCCCAATGCTAAAATATTTTGTCAGTAAAGAAGGAAGTAAATCGATGTGTGTTTTAGTCTCTCACTTCGAGAATTTTGATGATCACCGAAATTCATAGATATCCATAAAAACTTAGGGTCGGAGAGAATCGTCAACCTTATAAACCTTTGACTGATAAGTATTAGTTATTAAATCGGCAATTTTATAAAATATACCCATTTCTTCAAACCAATATTTTAATAGGGTAACTTACTCTGTGATTGACGAGAAGACTCGTCATTGCTCGATTTCCGTGATACACATACTAGTTGCGCTCGCTCAAACGAGAGCGACATGGTGAATAAATCCAGCTTCGATTACTTTAATCCAGCGTTTCTCAAACTGTGGGGCGCGTTCCCTAGGGGGGCGTGACACTCTACGAGGGGGACGCGAGCACATTGAAAAGTCGTAAGTAAAAGATTATTTTAAAAAAATATATTAATTTACTGAAAGTAAACAAACAAAATACACTCTGACATAATAAAAAAATAAAATACACATTTACACTGATATAATAAACTTATAAGTGTATCAATACGGCACATTGTATTTTATAAATAATTTAACAAGTTAAGAACAAGTTTAATAATTATCAGTGACCCCATGAGTTGTGTCATATAAAAAATTATATACAAAAATTAACACGCACCTTGATAATTTTTGTACGGTTTATAATTAATCCCTTAACTGCTGATTAAAAGTTATGCGATTGGCTCCCCAATGTCACCGTTTTCGATGTAGGCATTCTTATGTGACGTATTGGGAGGGGGATGAAAATAAATACGTAAGGGAATCCTCTCATATAAGTAAATAATTCGCAAACACTATATTAAGGTCCTTTTATTGCATTCCAAAGTCTTCGGAATAATTTTATGGATAGAAGTGCATAAAAAAGATCGTACTTCGGAAAAACTTAAATATACGTCCTGGGCAATTAATGTTTTGGGTGAGCGGGACGTTTATAAACGCCCGTGACACTTACGAAATTAAAGTCGTATTGTGACTTTAGCGTCATATTTAGCGTTATTGAATTCAATACATTGTTATTGTAAGGAAGGGGCTTGATGAAAATTATGATTGAGTATTGTGGTCGTAAATACTGAAAGTTTGAGAAGCACTGCTTTAATCCCCGCTCTCTGGATTGTTAATTACCATCGCATTTCAAAGAAACGTAAATGCTCTCGGTGACAGACGTAGTAATTTTTAAAACTAGATCAAGCGACGAGAATGATACATGGGTTGGGGTGTTATTGTATATATCAAATCAATGTTACATAACAAAGACAACTAGGATGCTAGTAAAGTCCCAACCATGCAGCAGCCGTATTGTACCTTCTACATCAGCGTTTCTCAAACTGCGGGCCTTGAGGGGCTTGATAGCTCTACAAGGGGGGCGCGAGCATATTGAAAAGTTGAAAACTAAAGATTATTCAAAACATTATTAATTATAACTGAAAGTAAGCAAACAAAATACTTTCTGACATAATAAAATATAAAATATACATTTACTGATATAATACACTTATAAAAGTATCTGTACTGTACAATGTATTTTATTATTAATTTGACAATACTAAATTAAGAACAAGTTTGATAATTACCAGTGACCCCATGGGCTTGTATCAACAATTTTGATGATTTGTATGGTTTATAATTAATTCCTTAAATGTCTATTAAAAAGTACGTGGTTCGGTCCCCAATGTCACGGTTTTCCACGTAGACGCGCGTATTTTGATGGGGTTTTTGGGGGGGGGAGAAAAGAAATAAATAAGCAAAATCCTCTAAAATAAGTAAATTCTTTGCAAAGATTGTCAAGATCCTTTTACTACATTAGGAATAATTTTATGGATAGCAGTGCACAGAAGAGATCGTACTTCGGAAAGATGTATATATACGTCTAGAAGTTTAATGCTTTGGCTGACGTTTATATACGTCGGGGGCACATAAGAGGTTAAAGTCATACTGTAGCTTTAGTGTAAAAGTATAGTATTAGTGAATTCGATGCAATGTTATTGTGTGCGATGAAAATGATGATTCAAATTTTGAGAAGCACTGTTCTGCATTTACCAAGTGGTTATAATTAAACTTCCCCTATAATCAATCGGCCTCCTACGGAGCAAACGGGTGAACGGAATGCAACGAAATTTGGTATATGGGTTATACACGAGTTGCGCTCACGGAATTTTGAAAACTTTTTTAGGGAATTTTCGAAAAAAAACCCTTTTCGCGGGAAAAACATGAAATTTAACTCCATAAACGACCAAAACGGTATAAAGAAACAGTATTAACAATCCAGAACAAGTAATAACACATGATGAGTAATAAAATGCAAAAATGGGAAAAGCTGTCAGCTATAGAAGAAAGATGTCGAGATTCGCTTGCTTGGGAAAAAGAGAGGAAGCTTTATTTAAAACCGGTTAGTTTTGCATAAAGTGTTGTTTGAAAACGTTTGTAGACGTTATCATGTTTAAGTCGATGTTTCTAACTGTACTAATGATGGTCTCTTTAGTTGAACATGCCTTATTGGTGAAGCTGTTTTACGAAAACAAAGGAATGCATCTCTAATAGTTTTTGAAAGATTGTCAAGATCCTACTACGTGGACCAATTTTATGGATTAGAGTCATGAAGATGATTAAGAGATATTACGAGAAGAACTTGGAAATTTGGAGTTAAACCCTGAAGAGAAAGTCCGTAGCTTTAGCGAAAAGATGATTAGTGAATTCGTGCCAGTTGTTGGGGTGTGGGGATTACAAAATGAGGGATTCAAATTTTTAAAAAACTTTTGCATTACCAATGGTTATAATTAAATTCTAATTTCGACTTTTAATTAAAGGGAAGGAATGCAACGAAATTGAATTAAACCCACGATTCAGTCAGGAATTTGCAAACAAATTTTATTTTCAATTATCTTTAAAATAATCCTATTCACCTAATACGTATAATAAATATTTAACATTCAGTTCTCCTTCCTTTACTAGAGAAAAAAATATCAAAATGAACTTTTATAAGAAAAAATGTCGAATTCGCTTTTCTGGAAAGAAATCTTTCAAAACCGGTGCTAGTTTTGATCGCAAGATTTTTGAAAACGTTTGTACGTACGATCAGTTTAAGCCCGATACTTTCTAACTTGCCGCAAATATTCCTTCAAAAAGTTCATCCTTATTGGTAGAATCTTTTACATATACATGGTTTATCTTCTGCTGGTATTGGTTGGAAAAACCTCTGCGCATGTACATTGATTGGCACAGATTAAGAACTAAGGAGTTATTTGAGTTCAGAACCGAAGACGTCCAACGTGTCATACCGGTACTTGAGAGCGTCAAGACAATTGTTGACGCACAGTTACAGACATCAGAGTTTGGGGAATTGCTCGTGAAGTTTCTCGACGAGACAGCACCGTCCAAAAAGTACTCAGAAAGTATAATGCTCTACTTCCCATTCATGATCCGCCAAACACAGGAGCTTCTTGATAGGAACAAGCCACAACGTCTTTCATTTGAGGTCAGTTTTCTCAACAGAATGACTGTTGATCTATCATGGCCATGAAAGAGCTTTGTGGAGGTAAGAAGCTCATTTCTACCTCAATAAGACAGTCAACACACATAATTGCCACATTTGGGTTAAGAAGAATTCACGAATTCGCACTGAATTTCCCCTACAGTCTCCAAATATCACTGTCTGGTGTGGATTCACAGCGACATTCATCCTTGGGTTATTCTTCTTTGAGGAAGTCGGTAGAAACTAATAAAAACAGATCTCATTTGCATAAAGCTTCCTCTTCTTCCCAAGCATGCAAATCTCGTCATTTTTCTCTAGCAACTGAGATTTTTTCCCATTTTTGCATTTTATCATTCTTGTTCTGGATTGTTAAGATTGTTTCTGTATTAAGTTTAGTCGTTTATTGAGTTAAATTTCATGTTTTGCTCGAAAATTCCATAAATATTTTTTTTCGAAATTCCTAGAGGGCATCTCTGGAATAACCCAGTGCTTCTCAAACTTTTAATACTTGCGGCCCAATATTCAATCACAATTTTTATCGCACCCCCTCCCTCCATACAATAACAATGTATTGAATTCAATAGTACGATACTTTGAGGTTAACGTTACAATACAGCTTTAACCTCTCCTCTGCCGGCGTATATAAATGTTTTTTCAGCCATTGCGAAAATTGCCACGGGCATATGTATACATCATTTTGAAATACGATATTTTCTGTTCACTGCTATCCATAAAATTATTCTCTCTTTGTAATTTAATGAATGGACCATGAGAGTGATTGCGAAGGATTCAATTATTTAAGAGGATTTCCTTAATAATTCCTCCCCCCCTCATACATCATATATGCTCGCCTACGTGGAAATGGGTGATATTGGGAAGCGGATCGCAAAACATTTATTTGGCTTTTAAGAGATTAATTATAAACTGTACAAATTATCACGATAAGTGTTGATTTTTTTTTGTATATAGTTTTATATATAATAAGTCCACGAGGTCACTGGTAATTATTAAACTTTTGCTTAACTTAGAAAATAGTTAAATTAAATATAAAAAATACACATTGTGAAGTACTTATACATTTATAAGTTATTTATTATATTAGTGTAAATGTTTATTTTATTTTTTATTGTGTCGGAATGTATTCTGTTTGTTTATGTTCAGTAAATTAATAATTTTTTAAAATAATCTTTCGTTTTCGACTTTTCAATAGGCTCGCGCCCTCCTCCTAGGATTATCACTCCCCCTAGGGGGTGCGCCCCACAGTTTGAGAAGCACTGGTATAACCCATATACAAAATTTCGTTGCATTCCGTTCACCCGTTTGGTCTGTAGGAGGTTGTTTATAAGGGAAGTTTAATTATAATCACCTGGTATATTTAGTGAAAACTAATTTGTTACCTTGCTCTAAATTAGAGCTTTTTTGGACCGAAGCCTTTTCATATTTATTACCAGACTACAATGAATCCCTATAAGTATTTTACTACAAAAAATTGATGAAACTATTCTATCAAATCAAACCAAGTGATCACTGAAAAAGAAAAACGCTCTTGTGACCGCATAAGAGTATCGATCCAATCCCATCTAAAGAATTTGATTCCGGATTTTAGAGGCAATTTTAATACATGATTTTAGTTTAGAGTGAATGGAAGGATTTCTAATGATAGATTGGATCCAGGTTTTTTTTTTTGCATTTTGAGATGAGGAGACCAAAAGAATTCAGAATTCTTAGCCAGAGGACATGTGAACCCATAATGGTCATCGTCCCCAACTGGACCACAAAGACAATTGGAAGTAGCTTTTAATTTGAAACGATGCAATGATTGATTGAATATTAACGTCGCACTGTTCAACTACACGAGGGCTTTTGGCGACGGACCACGTAATTTTGAACCATGGTCAAGTGACGCGGACGACACTTGAGCTGGCATCCCCTCTCCTAACTACCACACCACACCAACGGGAGGACGTTTCAGCTCTCGACAGATTTAACGTGCATCGCTGCCTTATACGGCGGGTCATTAGTGGTACTGGGCTCGAACTCGTGACAATGCATGCCACGATCCGATAGCTATACCACTCGGCTACCGCGGCCATTGAAACGATGCAAATAAGAAACAATTAGGCCATGGTTTGTTAAGAATTGCGTGACGTAATTGGAATAGGGATTGAAATCTTAATTGAGATTAGGAAAGAAGGATTTGACACGTAAGCCAGTATTATAGTTTGACCACCAACTGATAGACCTAGTAATTTTCTACCTCAGTCAAGTTACGAAGTAAACACCAAAGCTGTGGCTTCCCTTCTCAAAAATACTACTCCATGCTAACGGGAGGACTTTGAGCTTGATACATTTAACGTGCATCAGCACCCTCTAATCGGTGGATCTTCAGTGGCACCAGGACTTGTGCTCATAACCACTAGGCTACCATGACCACCTTCTCATTTTGTAGAAGGGCTATTAATTTTGATCCATGGTTGTGACAAAGTCGAAACTTGAGTTGGCTCTCTGGTTTCCAAACTTTAACACAACTTCTGGTAAGGAATATGAATTTCGACAGACGTAGCGTGCCTCATTCACTCTATATGGTGGGTCGTTAGGACTTGAACCATACGACTCGATAAAAGCAACGCCGGCCATGAGTTCGTGAACAGGAACATTTGTCTACTTCGAGTGGTCGTGGTTGCCTAGTGCTTAGAGTCATGAGCTCCGTACAGCCATTACAGACCATCCGTGTAGACGGGCTGATGCGCGTTAGATCTGTCATAGTTCCCTTTGGAGGGGGTGCCAGCTTAGTTGTCTTCGCCGTTATTTGAGCACGGTTCAGAATTACGTGGTCTGTCGCCAATAGCTCTCGTGTTGCTTTATAGAGAGACGTTAACAAACACTCACTCACTTGACAACATAAAAATCCATCCTTCAATCTCATTTCAAAAGACAATATAAAAAATTTATGTAAGTGAAAACTTTTGATGTATTCTAAACAAGAGTATTCAATTGTTCGGATGTATAATATTTCATTTTACTCCATTTTATCATGCGGGTGTTTCTCTTTTTCATGCCCATTCATCGGTGGATTTGTTTATTTCATCCATTTTCTGTAAAGTGCAAAGTTTAAATAATTATGCATTCCTTTATATTTATATACGAGTACATAAAATTAGTCTAATTATTTCAAAAAATATATTTATATGTAAAAAGAATACATGCATATATATTATATGCATGCAGAATACATTTATATAATATATATGCTTATGTAGTACTTACGCACTATTGCAACAACGCCGAAGTTTAAAATAATTCGTCAAGTTGGCAACCCTGATTTCTCTTGTGTCGTACGAGCTGAATTGGCAACCCTTTCATGTAACGTGTCCGTAAAGAACTCTGATTCTCAACGGAGAGTGACAGTTTGATAAGAAACTTTCAAATGTTCTAATAATAAATAAACATAATCCCTTTTCCAATTTCCTACATAAGAATAATCTCTTTTCCCCCCAATTATTTTCGTTTGCATTTCTCTTCTCTCGTTCACTCACTAGAGTTGAGCTAAAGTGAAATGTATGACAGTAATACTTAAATAAAAGAAAATAAATCTTCACGGAAAAAAGTATGCATGAAATTTTTACTTAAAAAGAAATATCCGTCTAAAATGTTTTCAATTCAAAACCAAGCTAGCGTCGTCGATCTTATCACGATTTCCGATTAAAGCCGAAAGAAATCGAGCAGCGTAACGGACCCGAACCTGTGGTGTGTGACGCTTCATTTAAATTCAGTCTCTAGTAAAACGCACCTAAATAAGTAATCACTTTAAAAACAAATGAATAACAAAAAAGAGAGAAGGCATGTAAAAAATTTAAACACACACCTTATTTCGGAATTATAAATAATTGATATCCGCCCACAATTAAAAGACAAACTATCTATTCATTAAGATTCGAGTAAAAATTACCAATGTGTAATATATATTTCACCTTTAAGTAAATGGATTGGATTCAGGGTACTTCATAGAAAAATTCATACAACTTACTAGAAATATTTCATGTTAGCTTGTACAAAACAGAAAAGCACAAAGGAAAAGTGTGAAAAATTTTTTCCTCTCAAAAAAGGGAATGAATGGTTTTACTCACTATCAGTGTTGATTTAACTGTACATTAATGCTACATTTCAAAGCAGCAGAGGACGATTGGTGATGGACCTCGTCATTTTGAGCTGAAATTCAGTGACGAGGACAATATTTGAAATGGTGTATCACTCTACAAACTTCCATACTCCACCAATGTACGTTCCAAATCAATAATTTATTTTTAACATTTGAAAAATCTTTAAATTTACTTCCAACGAATCCAAACTTCACAAATCACTTAGTCTTTTTTAGTATATGTAAAATATCGTATTAGAGCAAAAGGCAACGGCCATAATGTGATAGTGCTTTACAACTGAACTGAGTTGAATTAAGTAGAAAATTATATTAGGTTTTAAAAGCCAGTTATTTTTTTAAAACATTCTTAGTGGTCTCAGTATCTTTTCTACCATTTTAAGATGGAACTATTTGATGTAGGATCGGCTATAAATTTCCTTAGAATATGTATCGTAAATATTGCCTTGAACATTTCTTTAATTAAATGCATTGGAATACTCCTTGCAATTTATATATACTTTCGATACATTGCACCCTGGTACGTAAATTTCTGAATATTGTTGCATGCATTTCTATTTCCTTAGCTCTTGCGCAAATTGCATTAAGAGTTTTAAACATGTAAAATATAATTCAAACGATTTGGGGCCATGATAGGAGTAAGAGCTGGATTTATTTAAAAAATCCCGAAAGATGATTTTTTACTAGGAATATATTTTTGAATAACTTTCTCGTCAGAATGGGATTCATTACTCGGTTACTCGTCAGTAATGTTCATTGTTATTTCTAGTATGAAATAATTGTAACTTCCGTTCATATGAAAGCTTTTTGTAAAAAGTAAGCTTCAGTTCGTCCGAGTTTGAAGAAATATGTTTATTGCAGAAATTTTTCATATTTGGTTTTGTGAACCATTCGCTAACAACATTGGATATAATTGGGGTAGTGTCCTAGTATTACAAATTTAGGCAAGTGGTAATCATTTCCCTCCATTTTTTCAACTGAAAAAGAATTGTAATAATTTTAACCAATTGTTTTCGCTGTGTTTTAACTAGTAATACAGCTTCATTTTCGAAGTCATTAATAGTGATATCATCAATGATTTTAGTTGAACTATGACAAAGTTCTATGAAATATTTATTACCTTTTCAGAAAATTGTACTTAGAAATATTTATTTAAGTTCTAATTTGGCAGCAACTCTATCACTTAACTATTTGTAAAATAGCATAAGCAAATTCTTTATTAGATTAAATATTTTAAAACATATACGAAATCAATAAAGTCTATACATAATATAATTTCTGAAATCAGTAGAATATTAAGTTTTGCTGTCTTCATCGAAACTAATCAAAAACGATAAATTAATGACTTGATTCTGAATCTGATATCCTTTTATCTTGAATTGTTTTCATTCTAAAGTCAATTTATTCAGAATTAGGTAGCTTATAACATTCTACATCTATATTCCAAATTTTGAATCTTTTTATTCAAGAAATTCGAAGAGAATCGTTAGAGGACTACATACTAAATTATTTTGTACAAAGGATTTGTTTTTCAATTTCTTATCGCCACATAAGTGGATAACTAAATATTTAACCTAACAAAAATTAAGCTGTTTAGCTTCTATTTAAATTACTAAACCTAAATACTATCGACCTCTGTAGACTGTAACTTCATATCATACTGTTTGATCTTGAATATTTAATGAACTATTGAAGGGCATTGCATGAAATCTCGTACTTCAGTTTCCCAAGGGACTTATAATGATTCATCTTCAATTCATAGGGGTATTTAAAGATTAATTTACTATCACTGACTACCATATTAGTTGTAGGGAAAGTTCTATAAGTTACACCAGACTGTGCAAAAAATTCAGAACGCCTTTAATTTCTACTTACAAAATTTCGACTCGCCCTTTTGTTTGCAGGTATTACACTAAAGTATATAATCCATGGAAGAAATTGGGAATTAAATACCTTGAACCAATCTTTTGGTATGGAACATACAAGGACAACTTGGAAAAGGTATGTATAAACATCCATTTTAAATTCGATTGTCGGAAACGACATCTACTGAAGCTAAATTTTAAGAATTTAACTTTTCCAGTGGCAAAAACATTTTGATCACTAATAGAGTTTCTAAAGACTTAATAACATGGTAATTGTGAATAGATTCAGCATAATTTCAAATCTAATTCAATAATTGTGCTTCAGTTTCGACGAATGCCTTCAAAAGATCAACAAAATATAATAGACATCAGATTTTCTAGTTGCCAAGATGACAGAAACGAAATGTATCGTCATTGAATCATGGATTTGTATCTGAATTCAAATACAACCATTATGGAGAATCTGAGTGTCCATGATAGCTTAGTGGTCAAGGTAACTAAACTCGTGTGGGTGGCGTGTCATGAGTTCAAGACTAGTACCGATGAAGACCCGCCTTGTAGGGAAGGATGCATGTTAAGTCTGTTGATGTTAAACATCCTCCCGTTGGTGTGGTGTGAAAGTTAGGAGATTGGCTACAAATTCAAGTCTCGCCCTGGTCACTTGAACAGGGCTGAAAATTACGTGGTCCGTCGCCAAAAGCCCTTGAGTAGCTGAACAGTGCGACATTAATATTCATTCGTTCACTCACTCGATGAAGAATCTGAATTCATATGGGAAAAAAATGATATTATTGTGAGAATCCATTTATCTGGACCTTGCAGACCTCTCATACCATTTTATGTTCTGGAAACTGAAGTGTCAATTTTGCATCTGTTTTAGTAATGTGGAAGATGCGTGATTTAGGTCACTCTCAAATTAATGCTTTTCACTAGAAATGTCATAACTTGCAAAAATACTTGTACTAGATGTGGCCCTTTTTGAGAACCTTGCTGTGTCGCATTGCGATAGGATAAAAATGCTTCAGAACTCTTGGAGAGCTGCATGATGGGGGTGGGATGCTAATAAATCAAACGAGGTATTTTTACCAATTGCAGCTAAGTATAACGAGACTTTAAATGAAATCGAATTATTTTTATAATGACCTTCATGATTAGCTAGCATCTCGATCTACCGTATGAAACAATGGGAAGCCTTTCAATTAAATGGTGTGAAAGTTAAAGGCATGAGATGCTGTGTTTTCGTTTTTTAGGGAACGTCAAAATTATGAAGTCCTATTCAGTAGTTCAAAGTATACAAGGTAATAATTCCCAATACAAGGTAAAAATTAAAGTGATAGTTGTTAATTTTAAAAGTAAACATCTCTCTGTAACCTTTATTATAGCAGGTAATTATCTGCCCCCATGAGTGCCATGGTTAAAATAATATTCCTAAATACATTGGCAAAAATGCATTGATTAATGAAAACTTTCCGAGACTATTTCCAAGTCACTCGGGCATTCTCAGGGGCATGGTAGTTAAGTTATAAGGCTGACGTTCCAATTTGGGGCTGTAGGATTTTAAGTGGCCATTTTAAACACCATCGTGAGGAATATAGGAAGTTGCTGCACACCAAATCAATTGGAGGCAAAGAGTTATTAGATTCACTTTCGAAGGAGACTACTGGAAAATCAACTTTGTGTTAAGTCAATCTTGACTCTACATCGCTGTTAATTCAAATCAATCGCATAGAAAGTCAACCTCACGTGCAAATAGTTATTAACAAACGTTTGAAAAAGTTGGTTCAAAGGTGTATAATATAAATGTAGAATAATATAAATCTATAAAATCGGCTTCCAAATTTAATCCTGAAATTATACGAAAGTTTGCAGAGTAAGTTCGAGTTTAATTTTTATTGGCATGTTTTTGATGGTCGCGAGCTTTTGGACGGTGTTATTATGTCGTAGATTCGAGCCTTAATGCCAGTGAAATCCTGCCGTGTACAGGGGCTAATGCACTTTAAATTTGTCAAGGCTCAAGGTCTCCAAGGGGGGTTGAAAGTTGGGGGGAAGGCGTGTCGCCGGGGACCTTCCCGCGGAGGTTCAAAAATTTGAGCCCCCCAAAAGTCCCCTTTTGTTGTTTTTGACAACCAATCACCCCAAACTTTTTAGCGCAGTGTGGAAGTTTGGAGAGGTAGGCAGCTCCTCGCCACTCGACGGTGCTTTAAAATTACGAGGTCAGTCGTCGGCAATAGCTTGTTGCTTCCTAGTGGTCTAGTGTTGCTTCCAAACACGATGGGGAAATTCAATCAAATCTTTGTTTTTCTGTTATGGGAAAACTTTTTCAGAAAGCAAATGAGAAAAAGAAACGACCATGGCAGTTTTCCCCGAAAGAAATCAGAATAGAATTCAAGACTGACACATATTAATGTATTTACTGTAAAATGTAATAAAAACGCGACGGATAAGTCTTTAGACATCGTATATGCCATCTGACCGTAACATTAAAGCGCCAAGATTTTTCTTAAACTCTTTTAAGTTCAAATCAAACTGTGAACTGTCCCGAAGAGTTTCAATAGAATAAGCAACTAGTTTCTGTAGGTTCAAACTGTATTTTGTTTATGAATTTCCATTGTTCAAAACTGGAAGTCTTCCTATATAATTCTCTCAAACTGGATGAAATGAGCCTCTTGAAACTTTTTTTCATTACAGCCTCTTCATGAAGTAGAAGATGAAAGATATATTAAGTACAAAGATTCTTCTGTTTATGGGTAAGAACCAATGAAGCAGTTTTACAAAGTCTAATAGAATTTCGTTTAGGATTTATTTTTGAGTAACTATTGGGTGCATTAAATATTTCAGATACTTTCAAGGAGCAACCCCCGTGATCTCGGTATGCAATATAGAAAAAGTACCTCGAATTTCAGCGTGCCCGTTAAAGCCGGTGAGTTTGCAGCATTCAGCAAAAATATACTAGTTTGATTTTAGTTACTGTATTAATTCATGGACTTGTTTGAAACAGATTCTTCACTACACAACGACTTATTTCAATCTGGTAGGGAGAGCCAAAGACGAGTCTTTCCTTGAGTCTCTTTTCAGAATAAAGAACCGTTACTGATTATTAAAGTTTTCATATAACGAACCCCACCGCGAGGTTGCACATAAGTGGATATCAATGTTAAAGCTTCAAAGGAAGTAAAAGTTATAATATATTGAATTGCTGATTTAATTACTACAGAACTAAGAGAAAATGAATTTCTCAATGGAGTTATATTTTTATAAGTTTAAATCTGATCAATTGGTATTAAGTTTAAAAATGGGTCTCTATGTAATATTCAATGTCTCGCTTATTTCAAGATAAAAATCTACAAACTTAAAGTCAATATTAAGGGGTATATAAATTATTGAATAGAATAAGAAAAGCAATTATAGCAAACCTAAATTTCGATTCTCTTGCCAAATCAATCTCTTAAGGTATGCGACTACCTTCGGAGCACTTTTTCAGAAATAAATTTTTAACTAAAATGCTTTTTTATTTGAGATGGTGCATAAAACTAGGAATTAAAATACAATTTTCACAAAATTAAAAATAATTTTAGATATATTAGGAATTTTTAGGTAAATTTTAATGAAAAACTCCAGTTATACTGTAAACCATGTATTGAAAATTCTAATACAATATTTTTACAGTACATAAATAACATCTGTGTGCTTAGAGCTATAAAATTTGTAATACTTTGGAAAGTTTTTGAAATATATGTTAATCTAATGTTTTCTGACAAAGTACAATCAAATGTATAAATATATACAGATATTAGATTAGTTTATAATACAGGTAAAACTAAATAAATCATTTTCTGAAAATTTCAATTCAATATCTTAAAGAAATTCTAAAGTGAACTCGGCCATGAAGCAAAAAATTGAAAAACAGTCTCTCAGAAAATGCATTTAAAGATTATGAAAAATTTTCTACTAATTGCACATTTTTTAACTCGTTATATTTATAGCTCAAGCTCTTTTTAGCTTTATGTTTAACTAATTCAGACTTTCTTAAATGCATTTTGGTGTTTTCTGGAGAGTTTTATAGACTATAACAATTGTCGTTTTTAGGGAAATTTTGATGAAAAATTGCAGTTACGACCATTTACACAACTCTAATGAATGTATTCAAATATTTATACAATACACAAATAACATCAAACATGTATTAGAAATTAAAAGATTTGTAAAATTTTTGAAAGTTTTTTGAATATACCAAATTTTCTGCAAAAAAATTAAGAAATATTTTTTATAAAACAATAAAGTACATAAATATGTACAGAGATGAGATTTTGATTCATAACAGGTAGAAACTAAATAAAACATGTTCCGAAAATTTCAATATCTTAAATATTGTGTGTAGGTATCTGCTTCCAGTTTTGTAAACTCCATTTCCGGTTTACTAATTTTGTTTCTAAATATCGTAGAAACAAGAACAGTGTTTTTGGAATCTTCAGCTGTAAAATAGGAACATAAAAAAAATATTTCGAAACTTTTCACCCAAACGGCGAATTTTGGGTAGTCACATACCTTAAAATCAAAATGTTATGAAACTACCTCCAGCAGCTGAAAAATAATTAAAATTAAGGTATCCTACTACTAGACTGTTCGAATTATAATTGGGAAAAGCCTTATTTTCTTGTCTGAGTTTAGTATGCGATTATCAGTGATGTCCCTAACACCCTCGGATCGGTTATATTTGTCCAGAGTTAATGTGATCGACCTTGACTATAATTTACTTGTTTGATTGGTTTTGATGTATCAATTCTCCAATTGTGAGCCTTTCAGTGTGGCAGTTTGTTGTAATAATCTTAAGTTCCGTGTAACAAGTATTACTTGTTTTGAAAAGGATATTACTCTTGGTAAGCGTTCTAAAATAATCACTGCTAAAGATATACAGTCAGTCACAAAAGTCTACGTACACCTATCAAAATAGGGTTATCTCTAAAACTAATTAAGGTTCAATTTGAAAAATTATATCAATCTTTCAATTTCAGCGAAAAATGCTTTTCACAATAAAAAAGTTCAGAAAAAATAATTACTGGGAAATTTTGTGAAATGTGTAGCGATTGTCACGTCACAAAAGTCTGCATACACTCGATTGGCTGATAATAAGAATTTTGCATACAAATGTTTTTTCAAAGATCACCTTATAGTTTGAGGTGACACTTGTTGTTCTATATTCTAATATTCCTTTTCCGCGATTTTTCAACATTGTAACTTCAACAAAATGAGCCAGGGAAAGGAAACATCTTTAGAATTTTGAAATCTGATCTTAAAAATTTAAAAAAGGGTGAAAAAATCTTTTTCCCGAAATTGCCAAAATTGTGAAAAACCTCGGTCAACTGTGCAAACAATCTATAGAAATTACGTTATGCGTGGAAATGTGCTCAACAAATCTCGATAAGGTCGTCCACACAAGCTTAGTGATCGTGATGAAAGCCATAGTAAGAAAAGTAAAGAAAAATCCGAAAATTAGTGCCCAAAATTAGCGGATCAAATTGCACAACAAGTGGAAGAAAATACATCCAGAAACTATTCGTAGAATTCTTCGGATCAGGTGGTTACAATGGCCGGTTTCCAGCAGAACGTTTCATCTATCTGTGAACCAACGAAGGGCTGATTTTGCTTCTCCACACGTTGACAAGGAGTTTGACTTTCGGAAAACAGTTGTATTCACCGATGAGAGAAAATTCAACGTGTTTAGAAGTGACGGCCGCGGAAAAGTCTGGAGGAAAAAACATAGCAATGGACCCCGAGAATTTGACTCCAACTGTGAAACACGGCGGAGGTAGTGTGGTGGTTTCGGGAGCAATGGCGCACCCAAATGGGGGCAACTGGTGTTCATCGATGGCAACATGAATAAATTTGGATACTTAAAGATTCTGCAAAGCAATCTACAACCCTCGGTCCAAAAATTGGGACTTGGGAGCAACTTTGTCTTTCAACAAGACAACGATCCGAAGCACACAGCTAAGATTGTTAAGGAATGGCTGCTCTACCGCACGCCTAAACAACTGCATTCACCGCCACAGTCTCCGGACTTTAATCCCATCAAACACCTCTGGGAGAAAGTTGCTAGAAGAGTTCGGCAACAAGCAATATCCAGCAAGGAAACTGAGGAAGGCCATAGAACATGCCTGGGCCCAAATTTCACCTGAGACGACGAAGAATCTTGTTATGTCAATGCTAAACCGAATGCTGGCAGTTATTGCTTCAAAGGGAGGTCCTACAAAATATTAACGTTAAATTTTTGCTTATTAATTATTGCAAATTGTGGTGTTCTGTCCCTGTATGTAGACTTTCGTGACTATATAATGTCATATTTTGTTTATTTTTGATATATTTTAATGAATATGTTCACAATTTTCTTTATTAGATATGAATTATTATCTAAGATAATTACGAAAAAAAAAAAGTTTTTCGAAAATATAAGTATCGTGCTAGATCTGTTTTTATTGGGGTGTTTGATTTTTTGGACGACAGCCAGTAGTTGGTGTGGGCAACTCAAGATTCCAGAACATCGTTTCCAAAAAGAGAAACGTGGGCTCAATCGGAAAACTACTCAAAGAACATAAAATTTGGAACTAGTTTGATATCATGGGGCAAGGCCCAAGCCCCGGAAAAGGAAACACGCCAAGACCCTTTATTGCGCGACTGGGAATCAATGCCAAAAAAAGATTTAAAAAAAGGCAATTTTACTACAGGAAAACCCCTGACTATATTTTTTTCTGTCTAATTAAAATGTAATGATTAAAAGCTAAGGTTTCAGAATTTTTTTTACAGTTTGCCCCAATTAGAATAGTATAGTACTTCCAAAAGCGATTTTTTAAAGAAAATTTGAAGATTTTGGGGTTTTTCCCCCATTTTCCCCATTTTAATATTTATACAAAAAATGAAAGGGCCTTCTGTGAATAAAAAAACTGTTATGAACGAATTAAAATTTTCAACATTTGTTACATCAGGTTTTAAAAAAAAAAAACCGAATGATTCAAATTTTTACAGAAATAAAACATCTAATCTTGATTACTAAATGAAATCGCCTAAAAATTCTACATTAATATAAACGATGCAAGTTTTTTCATTGTGGTAAAATTAAAAAATGGGTCAAAGCCATTCTGATACTAAAATCAATCACAGAAGGGGCTGATCGCCAAAGATTAGTTGCATGTGTCGGATATTTGCCAGATTATGGTTATCCTGTTTATTTGCAGCGGAAACAAATATGTTGAAACTCGTCAATGGCATGGAGTTAAATACGCAAGCATCCAGCTCTCTTTTTAGGCTATTAACAGTGATACAAATTGTCTGCAATTGTGAGAAGTCACTAGTGTCAATTTTGATATTACTTGGTTGCTTAGAATGTAGGGGTGAAATACAAACTGGTTTTATAATTTACCATTGTATTGAAATTTGCAATGTCTGTTGTCAAGGGTCGTAATTCTGAAGCAACAAACTTCAATCGGAGCGAATAGTTTCTCGAATATGAATTTCAAAAAGCGATACATCTTTTCCTATCGTTTGTTGATAGAATATGGTTCAGATTTCAAATGGCAGTTTACTTTGCCACTTTAAGGAAATTTAGAATTAACAGAAAGATAGCAGTCTTTCACTCTTTAAGGTTATTTAAAATAAAGTTAGATTTATTATTCTGTACTTGCAATGTTTCAGGTTCTTAGCACGGGTAACAAGGTTGTTGATTCAATGTTCACTTTCTTCAGTAAGGATCGTTGGACTAGAGCTCGAGGCACCGTCAAGAAAGCCTTTGATAAGCAAAGTCTGAAAAATGTAAGTTGAATTTACTTGTGGTTACTAGAGATTTTGTTTAAAATATCCAAGACCACGTTTGATATAGTATCGGATGACTTTTAAAGCTGTTCAGTAATCTGCCGTGCTTTGTTTTCAGATGTTTGACGAAATAACAGATAAATCAAACAAGTTAGTGGAACGCATCAAGACTAATACTGAAAAAGGAGAGCCAATCAATGTGAAAAAGCAAGTTTTTTTACATTTGCCATTAAAGGAAAATAGTTTATTTTTTAGCCTATTGACAATTTTTTTGGGATTGCAAAAAGGAGGATCTCTTTTTGTGTTTTGGTTTCCCAAAAGTCGAGGTTTTACTTTAAAAAAGGTATTGTAAGTTACAGAAAAGGGGGTTGAGTGCAGTTTTGTAGGTTAATTCATGCTGATGTATCAATTAAAATCGGGAAAGCGATGTCTTTCAGAAATACTTAAATTTAGATCGTTACTCATTTTCTAGTACTTTGGCAATAGTCAAATGTAGATTATTGGGAACCATATATATTTATGCATTACTACAGAGAAGAGCATACGCAACTTGCACGCGGAATTAAAAACTTTGATTCAACACCACAGGCAAAAACGCCAGCACCCTTTCGGAGAGAATTTTGCTTTTGATCTTCCTGTTGAATCTTTCCCAATTCACCAGACGTCCAAATTAGATATATTTGTAATAAGTGTCTGTGTGTGGAGGATAATTAGCTGAATTTTTAAAGTGTTTGGTAAAACTTGTTCAAACACGGCTCGTGTCCTTTTTAATTTAAACAACCAAAACAGATCATCCTTGTAAACCCGGTATCGGGACTATCTAGTGAAACGTCTTGAGACTGCAGAAATTCAACTAGTTAAGTGAGTACAATTTATGAATTTGGTGACATTTCGACTTGCTTGGTGAAAATTCAGATATGCAGTGTTTAAACTATTAATGCCTTATTTGTCATCAATGCCTAAACAGTACAAGTAGTAATAAATATCAGTTCAGTAACACAACTGAAGACAATTTGAGATATTCATTTTCTAATGATTGCATTAAAATAAGTTTTTATATACATGTGTGTTTAGAATACCTTTGCTTTAATATGTATAGACTTTGGAAAGATATGGTATCTTTTCAATGTATTCGAAAGAAATGGATAATGTACAGAATATTCAATTGCTAATGTTAAACTTTTAAGCATAATTATACTGCGCAATACAAAAGCCATTAAAATTTCACTTGCGTTCCCCATTTTTTTATAAGCCAATATATGCCTTTTATCCAAATGCCATCAATATCTATAAAAATAAGGTGACGGTAGCCAAATGATTAAGGCAGTACTTCTCAAACTTTATAATTGAATTTTGGGTCGCAAATTATTAACTTTCATCGCGCCCCCCTCCATACAATAACAATGTATTGAAATCAATAATACTATACTTTGACGCTCAAGCTACATCAATAGCTTAATCTCGTAAGTGCCACCGACGTATATAAACGTCTTGCTAAACGAAAACGATAATTGTCCCGGACCTGTATATACGCCTTTCGTAAGTACGATCTTTTCTGTGCACTGTGCTATCCATAAAATTATTTCGAAAGCCTTGGAATGCCACAAAAGGACCTTGACAGTATTTGTGAAGGATTTAATTATTTCATAGGATTTTTGCTTATTTATTCCTTCCCTTCACTACATCCCATACGCGTGCCTATGAGGAAAACGGTAGCATTGGGGAGAGATTTGCATAACTTTTAACCGGCAGTTAAAGGATTAGTTAAACTGTACAAATTATAAAGATAAATATTTTTGATTATAATTTTTTTTATATGGCAAGCCCACATGGGGTCACTAGTAATTTTTAAATTTGTTCTTAACTTAATATGGTAAAATTAATTATAAAATACATTGTGCAGTACTGATAGATTTATAAGTGTATTATATCAGTATAAATGTGTATTTCACTTTTTATTACGTCAGAATAATTTTCATAAATTAATAATGTTCTCTTAAATCTTTTGTTTTAGACTTTTCAAGACGCTCGCGCACCCCCTTGTAGAGTTATCACGCCTCCATGGGGGGAGAGCCCCGCAGCTTGAGAAACGCTGAATTAAGGCATCGGTCAAAGATATTTCAGTCGTATCTCTACTACGTGATCCACCATCCTGTGGAGTTTTTTCCAAAATGGGAAACGTGTTTCCCAAGTAGAAAGTACGCAATGATATTAGAATAAATCATTCACCATGAGAGTGTATCATTTGAGTGGGAGATTCTCTCGTTAATAGGCTGTGTGGTTTCATTAATATCAACGCATCGGCTTTGAAAGTGCATCCGCACAAATCGCGTCATGTTTTATCTTGGGACAACGTTTCTCAAACTGTGGGGTGCGCCCCTCTAGGGGTGGTGAATCTACGAGGGGAGCGTGAGCATATTGAAAAGTCGAAAACAAAACATTTAAAACATTAATTTACTGAAAGTAAACAAAATACACTTTTACATAATAAAAAATAAAATACGGGCTTACACTGTTATAATACACTTCTAAATGTGAGCACTGCGCAATGAATTTTATGTAGTTCATTTAACAATATTAAGAACAAGTTTAATAATTACTAGTGGCTCCAAGGGCTTGTCATATATGAAATTTATATACAAAAACTAACGCTTATCTTGATAACTTGTACGGTTTATAACTAATCCCGCAAAACTTCCGAGTAAAAGTTACGCGATTCACTCCCCAATGCCTTAGTTTTCCACGTAGGTGCGTATATGAGATTTATTGGAGGAGCAGAGCCGGTTCTAGCAGTTTTGCTGCCCCGGACAAAAATGGAAAATGCCGCCCCTCTCTCCAATGCTACACCTCCCCTCTCTCTATGTATTATTTTAAGTCTTAAATTCAAAACTCGAAATTAAGAACATAACTATTTGTGAGTGTTATTTCAAGCGAGTGAAATGAAAGAGAATGAATCGTTCATTTCAGCAGGCCAATTTCTTTGAAAAGTAGTCTGCTGCTGTTGGAAATCACAAGCTTTTGTTTTAACTTATAGTAATTACACTCAAGACTAAAATAAAACATATCTATCAAAACCTCTTGTTACCCTTGTCCCCTTTTGGATAGCTGACACCGACATCGTAAGGGTGAAAGGAATGTCCGTTGTGGCCTCACTCCGGGATGGGGAGAAATGTGACATATTAAATTTCATGTTTAAGCATATACTTTCGTATTGAACCCTTCAAGTTTCAACGTGAAAGAAAACTGTCATTAAATATACAGAGCACAAAATGAAAAAAAATACGTTAAATGAAATGCCAAATTCACGCCTATTAATATTTCAGATAATACATCAAATCTTTTAACAAAAACATTTTTCCAATTTTGATCAAAATGCCACCCTTAAAATTTGCTACCCCAGGCAGGGGTCCAATTTGTCCGGCCCTGGAACCACCCCTGGGGGGAGAGAAAAGAATAAACAAATTTTCTGAAATAAGTAAATCCTTCGCAAACACTGTCGAGGTCTTTTTATTGTATTCCAAAGCCTTCGGAACAATTTTATAGATAGCAGTGCACAGAAAAGATCGTACTTCGGAAAGACGTATATATACGTCTGGGGCTTTAACGCTTTGACTGAGCGAAGCGAGACGTTTATATACGGCGGTGGCACTTAAGAGGTTAAAGCCGTATTGTAGCTTTAGTGTCAAAGTATAGTACTAAATAATTAAAACACACAATAGATTGTTATTGTATTGGGGAGGGGGTGATGAAAATTATGATTCAATATTTGCGACCCAATATTCAAAGTCTGAGAAACTCTGTCTTGGAGTATACGATAAAAAAATTTGAAGATCTGGTGTAGAGGGACTGATGCACATTCAATCCATCAGGACTTGTAGTGGGGAACCGATCTTGCATCACTCGGATGCCAGCTTTGATGCAGTGGTCATTTGACAATTACTAGACAGACTTAGACATAACATAGATCAGTTAAAAGTACGATTACTTACGAGGAAAAAATTGCTATTATAAATATGAATGTGTGTCATTGTACTATATTCGATCAATGAAAGGACGCGAAATCGTTAAGGAGTTACTTTCAAACGATGATACGGCTAAGGTAGCTACAAGTAGTTATGGTAAGAACTCGTGACTGGAGTGTTGTGGGTTCGATCCCTCGGGCCACTTAAGACCTACCGTGTGGAGAGGGCCGATGCACGCAAATCTGTTGAGGCTCAATGTCCTCCCGTTGGTGCGTTAGTTAGAACAGATTCTAGCTCAGGTGTCGTCCTCATCACTTGACCAAGCGTTAAATTTACGATTTCTCTCGCCAATAGCTCTCGTGTTGCTGTGTACAGAGACGTCAAACGATGATAAAGGGATACATTGCGAAACTAAAACTGTTGAGTCGATATCACTTATTCATGTAAAAGATCACAGCATGGCAGTTGAAAAGTTAATACAGTGTGAAAAATCTCGAAAGGGAGAGAATATTTTTAGAATTTGTTGATGCATACGTTGCCATTTTTTGTTGATGTAATAGCATAAATATAAGCGACTTATTTCATGTAGGGTCTTCGGTACTTTCACAATGGAAGTGATTGTCAAAGCTTGTTTCGACACGGACATTGATGCAATTAACAATCCTAACAACAAATACATGGAATATGGTAGCAGAATCTTTGATAGAGGCAGTGAACTTGGGGAAAAGTTAGTCTTCCTGAGTAAGTGTTCTTTCCTTTTTTTGCATTTTGCTCCATACCTTTTAATGTATCCCACAAACGTGAATGAGAACATGGTTAATAGGGTGAATCGCTGTTATATAGTGAAAACAATTTATCAATCGGAACTTGCCTATGAGGAAAAGATGTTTGATTGTATGGAGATTAGGAGAAAAATTTAATATTGCCACAAGGGGGTTGAATTTTTAAAAGCTTAATTTTGTTAAATCCTTCTAAACTCGGAGTAATGTGCTTTCCTTTAATATAAGTAATCAAAGGTAATGATTTTTTATTAGTAAGCAGGGGAATTAAGGTGAAATAAATTTCAAACCCAGTTCTCTCTCAACGTAATAGAATGAGTACGATCCATACTTTGCTCAGTTTTAAGCTTTTTCGTGCTACTGTAATTTCGACGGTAAATTTAAAAAAAAATTTTAGATATCCGAATACGTTGAAAATGACCAAATTCGGACAAGACAGTTTTGGTTTTTAATTTTATTGAATAGAGCTATCTTTTGGCTTTAAAAAACATACTTTGGTTTGTTTCTACGCTTCCTTGAGGCTAAGTTACAATCAATTTTATAAAGTTAGATCAAAGACCCACTTCTGGTTGAAAAACCGGAAGTGGGCATTTAAATTGCACAAAATCTATCATGGTGAGTATGATAAGTCAAAATGTTAAAAATGTATTTCTATAAAACTTTTTGAACCAGATATTTGTTAATTTTTAGATAATGTACTAAAATATTTTATTGTAGGAATACTTTGAGTTATTTAAATGGTCTCATGAAATATGTCCCATTTCTCAATGTTGACTGAACCAGCTCTAAAGGTTTTAACGTTTAATAAAACATTAAAATTTTAGTACATTTTTCTAGATAAATGCATTTAAATTTATTACATTTTTCTCTAATTGCTTTGAAGTTTTTCAAAAATATTGCTAAAATTTCACTTGTAATTGAGGTTTTTGTAAAATTTAGGTAATTTATTTAAAATATTGGTTAAATATTAGTATATATATATATTTATTGGTATTCATTCCTAAAATGCATTTATAGCGTTTAAATACGCTGTTTTGTTGAAAAGTACTCCGAACGTGTTCCTTTAAAGTAGCTGTTAAATTTATTTTTCTTGTAGCCATTCAGCATACATGTTCTCTCATCGCAATAAGTGTTAGTTAAAAATGCTTGTTTATTTTAGCTTTCATATTTTACCACAAAGAGCTCAAATACCAAACTTCGTTCTTTTTTTGTGGAAATATTTAACATAAAATTATTTTTCCCTTTATCTATTTACAATGGAACATCTTTTCCGTAAAAGTGGGTTTCGACATTATGAAAATTCCATCCACCTTAATGGTTAATATAATTAGTTTTATAGAATATTAAATACACACATTTTATCGGTAAGAAACACTATTTGTAAATTTGGTGCACTTTGACATCTAACTCTTGTGGACTCTACTCAAAAAGAGACTGTTCCATCTGACGCCACACTGAATTCTCCCAGCAAGTGAACTTTAAAAAATTTAAGACTGAAAATCGACAGAAAGACTGATAGGTTTCAAACCCCCGACAAAAGACATACCGCAAAGAAAATCGGTAAGAAAAACCCTTCCTTCCTCCTACCACCTCCCAGACTTCTAATAACCCCCCACCCCCACCGCTGAATAAGTATTCTGAGATTGGGGACAAATGCGGTAAAAAAAAAAGGTTTTGGCCCCCCAAAAAACCAATTCCACCAATTTTTTTGTAAAACCCCCCCTACAATTGGGGTGCATTTTAAATTTCCATAGTGGCATGCCCTACCTAATAAGTAAACTAACTGGTAAATTTTTGCATTACTGTCCAAAAATGTGACGGAAAATTGTAACCGCCCATTCGACATGGGGGTTATATAAATCATTTATGCTTAAATCTGATCACCCCTTTTAAAAAATTAATCCATGGTCTTCCTACTTCCATTAGAAAAAAAGTGTTGAAATCGGGGAAGGATTTCGATCCATAAAATTTCCCCCTTAAAAATTTAAAAAACCCAAAAAACCCATGTCCCTAATTTCCTACAGTAGTAAATAATGCCAAAGCTGACAGTATCTTTTAATTTACTGAAATGTTTACACAAATTTCCAGGGGCTATGACCAAAAAAAACGCAAAAAAAAAGACCCAATCAATGCTGGAGATGCAGGTTTCTTCCATTCTTCGGAAATCTGCCATCTCCCAAAAATGCCTTAAATGGCAGGGCCTCACGAGGCTAAAACTGTAATCGTGATTTGAAGACCCACTAATTTGTGCCAACTGTAGTGGGAAATGCGGCGAATTGGCGCCAATGCCCCCGTTTTCCGAAGACTAAAAATAAAAAAAAGGGTAATCAAAATAAAAATCAACATTCTAAGGGAAATAACATTAATAATTTATAAAATTCAAGAGAAATTTCGGCACTCGCAATGACCTTAACTTAAAAATTAGTCCCATGTCAATCAAAGATCCAGCAGCCTCAAACTACCGCGCTGTCCTTCCCTCAGTCTCTTATTCCAAAGGGTTTTTGACAGATAGGGGGATTAGTCATGTTAATACCCCCAAATTCCAAATTTTCAACCATTTTTTAAAATGTAATTAAAGATTGCTAATGATGGAGTCAATGAGGAACTGTTGGCCCTGGCTTTCCGTGCAGCAATACCAGCTCTCCGAAAACGTTCTCATCCTGTCGATAAGGCCTGTGAAATTTTTCAGGCATATGTCACGTTAAAAAATGGACGTAATTATGTTGTCCACAATTCGGCCTAGCTTTCAATCGTGCAATCAATCTCGATTGGTTTTTGGAACGCAAACGGTCTACGCTCTAAAATTCATGGTCAGATTTCGTTTTGGAGCAAAATCTTGATTTGTTTTTGGTCCAAAAAGCCGAACTAGAACATGGTCAGGACCCCCTGATTGCAAATTATCATCTTTATAAAGATCATGTAATTGATGATGAGATGATAAACATGGTACCAAGAGGATGTTTTCAGAACAACTTCTCCTTGCAGTTTTTGTTAAATCATTAGGACGGATCCCATCTTACAGTTGTGCTTCGTGGAAATTTGGTCTTTTTATCGTTTCGTTTATAAAAAGTTTTACTTTAATAAACAAAACTATACTATAGTATAAGAAAATTGATTCTTGTACTTCTAAGTAACCTTTAACAATTCCCGACTTCAGAACTTAAAAATGCGAGAGATATGTTCACACATTAGAACTTTATAATGATGTGGGTTAGTTGGAAAAGTTGAACATTTAAGACATTAATGTCTTAAGGCAGTGCTTCTCAAACTTTCAATGTGGGCGCGGTAGCAGAGTGGTATAGGTATCGGATCGTGGCTTGCCTTGTCACGAGTTCGAGCCCAGTACCACTAAAGACCCGCAATGTACGGCAGTGATGCACGTTAAATCTGTCGAGAGCTGAAGCATCCCCCGTTGGTGTGGTAGGAGAGGGTGTGCCAGCTCAGGTGTCGTCCACATCACTTGACCATGGTTCAAAATTACGTGGTCAGTCGCCAAAAGCCCTCGTGTAGCTGAACAGTGCGACATTAATATTCAAGCATAATTTTTATCGCCCCCCTCCTCTTTAAGGGCCACCTTTAAGGGCTGCTCAACCGGTACGTTAAAAGCTCCGGACTTGTGTCTTTTCGCGCGCGAAGTACGATATTTTCTGTGCCCTGCTATCCATTAAACTATTCATTAGGATTTGGAATGAGATAAAAGGACCTCAACAGTGTTTGCGCGAAGGATTTACTTATATCTGAGAATTTCCTTATTCCTTTTCTACCCCTCCCCTCCAATATGTCACATACGGGCGCCTACGTGGAAAATGGAGGCATCGGGGAGCGAAGCGCGTAACTTTTAATCGGCAGTTAAGGGATTATTTATAATCCGTATAAATTATCATAAGTGTTGATTTTTGAGTATAATTTTATGACAAGCCCTTGGGGTCATTGGTAATTATTAAACTTAGTATTATGAAATTAATTATAAAATACATTGTGCGGTACTGATACATTTATAAGTGTATTATATCAAAGTAAATGTTAATTTTACTTTTTATATATTATATTATAGTTTACTTTCTCTAAATTTTTTTTAAAATCTTTGGCTTATACTTTTTAATATGTTCTCGACCCCATCGTAGAGTTATCACGCTCCTTAGGGGGCACGCCTCACAGTTTGAGAAACGCTGTCTTGAGGTTTGATTTATCATTCTTGTTCATACTTGTATATTTTTTTATAGGCCATTATCCTTCAATCACGAAGTGGCTAGGCTTCCTTTCCGATAATGAGGCAATGATGTTTTTTAGAAATGAGGCCATTAAGATAATTGAAAAAAGATGGCATAGTGGAAGCGGGAAAATTATCTTTGCAGCATTTAAATAATTGAAAAAAGTTGGGTTTTTAGTTTTTTAATAAGGCAAAGGGAAAAACAAAACTAAATTTTTTTTTATTATACCCCAAATATTTTAATAAGTTCGTAGGAGACAGCATTCGGGTAAGAATTTCATTCTTATAAACATTCTATAACTACGTACATTCTTATTTTCATTTACAGTATGAGCATAAGTTTTTTTCCCTCGAAAAATAAATACAAGTAGAGACAAATACCGCCTTTTAAAACAAAGGGATTTTCCCCAAAAAGTATTTTACCAGTTTTCCAACACATAGTAATGATGCTAGGGGAGTGTACTTCGCAAAGTGGTAAGATACAGTTTAATGCGCATTTTTGAACTTTTCTCCACACGTTCTAATCCGCCAGTCTTCCCTTCCTGGACACCAAATGAGGTGCTATTACAAATGTTCATAAAAATTTTTATATTTCAAGTAAGTGAATGATTTGATCAAAGATATTGAATTTAACTTTGTCAAACATGTAGGGAGCTTTCGCAGCAAAATCATCCGTAAGATTCAGTAGATGTTTGGAAACAATGCCTCATTGGGTAAAAGATGAAAGAATATTTCAACCAATACGAAAATGACCCCTAATCAGTGGAGTCCCTAGAATTTAAGGATACCAGAAGTAGCTCGGAAAGCGCCTTTGGGGAGGGTAAAATTTCTCTCATCGTACGAGAAATCTCCGAAGACTTTGGGTTCGGTAAAGCTCGTACGTATTAATGATTGAACATGTTCAGAGTAGTTACAGGCTCGAGGGGCTGTGGCCGGAACAAAAATAATTGTCTACTCGGCGAAAGGTAGAATTCAATTAGTTTCAGCCTTCAAAATAAAACATGGATCCAAGGACTTAGGTTCCAAAAATTGAAGACCCCAAATTAAAAAGACCCCTTTTAAAAAAGGTCGCAAGATTTCCCGTAAAAGCGACGGTGATGAACATTATTTTGAAAGCCCTCCAGATGTTTTCCGGTGTAGAATAAATTGGTTTTGTGAACAGAGATGTGAGCTGTTTTGGGGATTAAGAAGCTCGAATCTTGTGACGTTATATTTTCCCGGCCTAAGATTTAATAATCAATGCAGCCTTCGTATTTTTTTTCTGTTTTTTTAACAAAATATTTTCACAAACCGGGTTTTAAAGGGTTTTATGCATATGGGATAAATAAAAAATTTGGGTCATTTCAAAAAAAAAATTTTGAAACGTGTTTTAAAAGCAAAAACGCCAATCAAATTGAAAAGAGTAATGTAGCTATCTGTTCTCGATATACGCAATAGAATTCAAAATTTCCCGGGCTAAGCTATAGGCTTAGTCAGAGATTGTACAAAAATATTAGTAATTAAACTGCTGAAACACATCCTCCCTTTCAAAATAAGACCCTTGAGTAACAACATATTTTGCCCCCATGAAAAAATCCTCAGAAACATTTCTAAAACCATTTTTAGCCATGTTTTTTAATTTAAAAACCCGGGATGAACTTTAACTTGACCGCAGAGGGCCCGTTCAACAGGGGGGAACTAATGTTAAACATCCTAGGGCAGTTAAGACCCTTTAAGTCAGTATCCTTTTTGACACGTTGGCAAGGGATGCCCCAACCCGATTTTTGCTATTGTTTAAAGCCCTTTTTTTTGCGTATCGCCACAGAAACCTTTTCGATGTTTTCAGAGGTCCGCAGACGTTCGGGAGCGTTTGCCCTTTTTTCGAAATTTTTGCCTCTTTTAAAAACGTCAATGTCACTCAAGAACTTGCGTTCGCGATAATGTTTCACATCCTTACACCTGCTTCAGTATTCCGTATATCTTTGGAGCTTCCGATCTAACACAAAAATTAATATCCTCTTAGCAAACATCACTTATTTCAAACGCCGATGACTAAATACATCAACATAGAAAATGACGCCATGGCGACCCTGTGATTTGGAAAAATTTTTTGAGAAAAAGGGGAAGAATGCAATAACGCAAATGTTACAGTAGTAGCTCTACTGCAGAAAGACTCCAGGAATCCTTAATAGTCCGGAAACTTACGAATATTATCTCGTATATATGAAATAGAAATCCATTAGTACGGGAACTTCTTAAATTTAGTTTAGAGTGCTATCTTTTATTAGTTTAAGAGCCCCCAATAGACCATGAACAGCGTCGGATAAAAAAAATTGAACTTAAAATTCCATTTTTGGAAAAATTGAACGATTTTAGAAAATTTACTGTGACTGAATGATTCGTAGTGTATATTGTGCTTCTAGAACCAAGAAATCAGTTGCAATAAAGTGGCCAGGTAGATAAGTGGTGATGGTTGGGAATTTACTTCCGTATTTATTCCGGATGCTACCAAAAGGTTTCAATTTTGTAGAGGGGTTCAAAAGTAATACAGCTATCGAGGCTCCAATTTTTTTCCTGTCCTTATCACTTGACCATAGTTTAAAATTACGAGGTTCGTCTCCTGTAATCCTTCCGTTGATTCGTAGGAGATTATTAAAAAAGTTCACAAATCTGGTAGTCGTTAAAAAAATTTTTTGCTGAAAAAATTCCCTATTAAACTGAAAACCAAAAGTCTTCAAATCTTGTGTTTTATCATTTTAAAAAATTCAAAAAAAAAAATTCAGGGTTTCCCCTGGCTCGACTGAAATATAACCAAAATACTTTTTCCCCTTTGGGGGGTTTAAAAATTCATTCTTTTCTTAGTCTACACCTAGAGATTAATGGGAACAGGTGAAACACGTGCGCGCGTCATTTAATCGCTTACATGGCCGCAATACCCAAATGGTTGTGTTACAAAACCCTTTTTTGGGGGCCGTAGCCCTGAAACCAAGTATTTAGGTTTAAAAAAAAGTTGGGCAAAAAAAAAATAGCTTTTTTAATTCTTTGCAAAGTGTGATGTCAACTTGGATATGGTCAGTCTCAATTTATTGAGTTTAAAATTGAAGCTTCATTACCATGTTCTGAAACTCTAGACGAACTGTCTAACCAACTGTCCCCATTAGATTCTTTTTTTGTTGAGACGTTATTTTAAATAAGCTCGGAGGGAGATGGTGGACAGCATGGGAATGCTAAATCACCATAATACTTGAGGGTGACAAATCGCTCGTTGTCGGAGAAAATCGTGATTATAGTAGCCGTTCTGTTAAAGCATTCGCCAGTCGAGTAATTCGCAAAAAAAACGTTTATGAAGGGTGTGATATCGAATGGAATGAAAAGGGGCAATAAATACATTTGTTACGCGTAAAACATGTTTACAATACGAGCAATGCATCACAGCTTAACGTTGGAAATGGAACAAGTGATTATCACGGAATTTTCAAAGCCACCCCCGAGGGAACGAAGGAGTCGAACGGGTTCAAACAAATCCGGTGTTCAGTCGATGTTGGAGGAAGCGACGATAATCCGTAACGTGAGGTCCTGCACTGTAACCACTGGCGTCTTATACACAAGCTATTTCAGGTGGCTCCTGAAGAAACGCAAGGTATTGAGGTCCAACTAGTGTGGAGGCCAAACAGTAGGTCCACTGTCCAAACCGACTGTAGCATGGGGTTACACCCCGTAATGGAAAAGGGGGTTGAACCTAGAATGAACTACAGGTTCTGGTGCGCAGTGGTCGGTACTCTCTGCAGCAACTCCGGGAGGGATGTTCTTCGAGTTATTTTGTGCCATTGAGGTGTTCAGGAAGAGGGTACGGTCCAAAACAGTTAAGCTCGGAGAATACCTGCCCAGATGTTGACGATGAACCTGTGTTGTGTACTTTCGACGATACATGACCAGGGAGTTTAGGGATGACCACGTATGCGCGTTGTCAGCATTAATCGCGCACTCTCTCGTAAAGCAGCCTTCATCCATTGAACTTTCCCAGGGCCATTGTTCCCGGGGGCATCAATCATCCAGTTTTAAAAGCGCCGCGGTGGAGGGTTCCAGCACGCAGCACCTTCCCCGCAGTTTCCTGACAAATATCCTGTACTGAACGCCCAACTGATTGTCAGGGGCTTAATCACCGTTACAATACCGCCCTTTCCAGGTCAGGTGTGTGCACCTTGCGTTCTTGTCTAGAAATTAGGTCCTAACTGCAAAGGATCCGGCCTGAAAAAGCCGCGGGTCGACATCGCGGCAAGTGGTATGGTACCTCAGCGGAAAGTGGTTCTAGTACATTCTGTGCTAGGCTTTGCCGTAGATCAGGTGCATATCAACATATTTCTCGTTCGTGTAATCCGGTACGCAAAACGTAATTTAATAACATCCCTGTTTTATATAATCCTCGCCTGCGACAACTGGATCGCCCTTTTATCTCCCATAGCAGGAAATTCTTTGCACACGGGCAGTGTACCCAAACCTTACCACGGCGTGTTAGAAATCCATGCATTCGTTTAGCACCTTTTCTCGTCTGGTGCATCCTTTTTCCAAACGGTTACTGCACTCGTGATTTTAAGACTAAGTGGTATTCCCATGCTGCCTACCATCACCCCTCTGAGTTTGTCAAATTCGGCAGCACCCTATATATTTGTAAATATTTTTGACTATGCAGGTAAAAGACGATTTATTGCGGAAATTACTTGACACCAGATTTGACAATGAAGAAGTACCTAATGGAGAGATATCCAATGGATCTATAGACCAATCTACTAATTCTAAAAAATTGGGGAGTAAGTATAAGAGTGCTGTTTATAGATTCTTCAATTTCTAATTTTACGTACATAGGTTAACTTTAAACTTTTTAGCCTATTCTAAAGATGCACCGAGCTGTTAAAGTTTATTGTGTCGTTTATGTTTCAGCTCGGTTACTTGTATACTTATTTTACTTTAAAAATCTGTTATCACTCGCATCATTTGTATTTACTTAAAACCAATCTTGGGGAGGGGGGCGGATGTTTGTTTCCGTCATGTACGTTACCAGCAGATTAAATCAGGTAAGTTGGCGATGACAATATAGAAATTTAAATAAATACTTCATTTTTGATTATTTACTTTATCAGTAGGAAATTAGACAACAAAACCAAGCATACATATTTCGCTGACCCTAATGCTCCACCGAGGGTGTCCATCGTGTGAAAACCTTAAGCTATGTTTTTGTTCAATTACATTGACTCGTTGAAAATAAAACTACTAGAACCTTTTGAATCCCAGGGGGTATTGAAAAAACACTGTCGAAGAATACCAAACGGCTCAACCTCGCTTTTTCGTGGAACATAATGCAGCAAAAACACTCGCGAAAGTGATAGCGCCTGGTTTTATTTTTATAAGCCGAGAAACGCTAAGCGGCGCGATAGCTGACCATTTTACATTGATGGATCCTAATAGGAATAGTATTATTTTACCCATTGTAAAATGTACTATTTACATTAAAGAGCTGTGTATTGTACTTGTAATTTCTTCAGTAAATCTGAGCGCACGGCTTCAATAATCGTTAACGCATAGTCATTGGTCCATAAAGTTTGAAATGTACTGAGTTTTCTCGACATAAAATCTCAAAAGCGTGTTTGCGCTATTTGAGACCCAAACAGATAAACATCGTTTATGGATCCAAATGGTTTCGAGAAAAACTCGATAAACCGTCCCTGTTGTATTACACCCGCAGACACCCTTGTTGCGATATAATCGTATCTTCTACCATCACTGTAACCCACTGAAGTAAATCACAGCTTGTATATTAGATGAAAAAAATATTTAATTTATTATCGGTGGTATTTGTGTGCCACTAACGTCGCCTTGAAATAGTAATCCAATGGCTGCTTATCCTTTTACTTTAGTCCCATAGACCAGACCTGGGAATACTAGGAAAGTTTCTTTTCGCCCTGCCTAGCAATTTTTAAAATCCCGATTGCAGTTACTCCAATTGTAGAGTCCCACGCACGTTTTAAGGCCGTATCACGCAACGGTTTTTCAGCGCAATTTTTCTTCCAATTTTTTGGCCGAATCTAGGAAGGGGTTGCCGTAAACAAAACTACATACGCTCTGGCGCCGCCGCGCTTCACTCACATTGAAAAATTACTGTCGATTTTTTTCTGCTTCAAAACGAACATCCAAAATATTTCTTTCATTTCATTGCTTAAACTGCTTATGCGTAAACTAAAATAGAGCACCATTCTATTTAAAATATTATACAACCGCAAAACTATTATACAACCATTAAAATACGGTACGTAATACCTGAAGTGTTAGACGAAACCAGAGCTGCCATCTTGTTTATGACGTGTATTTTAGTGAACCTCACGGTTAAATTTCGCTATTTTATTTGGAAACGTCCTTGAGCTCGATAGCAAAAAATTAGCCTAAAGCGGCTGCTATGGCAACTGAGTAAAAACGCACCAAACCGAAACCAGTACTTGCCATGAAACGCAATGCATATGTTTCTATATTTTGGGCGTCCCTTTAAAATTACCACGATAGATAACTTGGGAATACCCACTCATATCAACTGAATTGGCTCCAGAGTTTATGAAGACTATTTTCTGCCTGGTCCAGTATGGGACACTTGTAGTTTCATGGTGGAGGGGCTTAAAATTACTTGACTCGTTGATGAGCTTTGAATGAGGCTTTGAAGTTATGTTTCTTGTTCAATTTTATCAATGTCATTAATTAGGATTTCCGGCTTTTGAAGAGGCGTCCTCAATAGTTCTGTCTTACTCTAAAATTTACTCCAGTTTGTGAAAGTTTTGCAGTTCGGATTGGCAAGTACTGCTTAAATTTGTGTGTGTGTGATTAAAAAGTGAACAGAATTCTGATAATTTGAAACATCATATTTTGACTCAGCCGGGATGTCGTTGAGCCCACTGAATAGTCATATCTATTGTGCCTGGGTTATAGAGGTATTCTTGTTAGGTGGTTGGAAGCTATGTGGGAACGTTGTCAACGCGTCGTACGGATAATTCCTCTTATAGGGATTTCAGGTGTCTTGCATTGAAATCGTCAAATCAATGTTTGATGGGGATATCATCTCCATGGATTTGGAGGCTGTGGTGGTCAAATGAATTTTTAACGAGGATTGTAGTTCCACCTCCACGATGGGAAGTGTCATTCCAATGTGGAGTGTAGCTGGTGATGTTGATGTCGGTGCTGGGTTCTCCTGTAAGTTCAAGTCTGGATCATAACTTTGAATGTAGGCTGCAAGTTCATCTGTTTTACTATTGATACCATCAGTATTCCAACTGATTTTGAGGGTGTTTCTCATTCTAGGTTTTTGAGCAGTTACCAAATGGGAATGTCAAGTTGAGTAAATAGCTCCATGGTTTTCTCGGCTCGGGATTAATTGAACTAATTCTATAAATTGATTATATTTGAAACGTTCCCAATACTTCATAGCCGTGGTAGATCTCGAGGCCTGAATTTGTGCTTGATGGCCGAATATTACGGGATGAGGATGGATCTTATAGTAGTTTCAATTTTAAGTAGGCTTTGACCGCGGAGAATATTAGTGGAGAGGTATTAGGTGGTAACACGTCCGGGGATCTTGAGTGGCTGCTTTGTAGGAGTCTTCCAGCATTTCTATTAAATGGCCAGCTGTCTCTTCTCAAAAATTGACTTAAGAAGGTGGGAAGTTGCGGAGAAAAGAGCCCGGCATCCAGCCACCTGCCGAAACCAATTTCTACACCTTAATGTTCATGTAATGGTTTGATAAGATTGTAAGCGTTGTCACCGTTCTCCGGGGATGTTACAAGGAAGAGGCATGGTTAGACCCAATTTTCTCTATTTATCATCACGGCGCATTCATTAACGGAATAACAAGCTCCATTCCAATCACCCCGGGGAAATACTCTGATTGGCGTCTTCTTAATACTTTTTCTTCACTCAGTTTGTAAGTTAAGGCTTCCATTTTTGTTCTCTTTCGAAGAGTTTCCAAAACGTGTGGTAGGCATGTGATATTTGCAGTTGTACCTGGAGGACTTTCCCAACAACTCGGCCCATTAACTTTGGTTTCGTGAGATTCTATAATTTTTTGAGGAAGACTGCAGAATTTTTTACGTTGTCAATAGTAACGGGTGGAGGCTGTAAAAAAATCGACCAGTGTGGAGCTCCGTCCCGGGTTGACTTTCTTCAAATATCAATGGTGTGTTCGGTGGTTCCACTCTCGGACTTCAAACTAAATAATAGATCAAATGTTTCAGTTTTTGATTGCTCGACTAGGTGGCTCGCGACCTTCTATAATTGCGCTCTTTAACAGGACTTAACAGGTGCGCATTGGACTTTATTTTCGTATAATAGGTTTCACGTTTCGCGTATGCGTTATATACTTTTTTATTACGCAGAAAAATTCTTCCCTAAAACGAAAGTATGCCATTTATGATTCGCTTCATCCTAGACTTAATTTACAATTGGATGATATAGGCGGTACCGGATGTCTAACGTGCCGCGCAACATCCGGAAACACTATTGAAGTCCATGTGTGAGCAGAAGTGTAAGCATCCATAGCTGAGCTGCATTTCTTCTAGCTCGTCTAAGTTAAGCGGCGCTAGGTGAGGAAGTGGAGTCGGTTTGTGGGTTAATCATTCCGTTGTTCGAATCGGAAGAGGAATCTATATTCGGTGTCTGTCGAAAAGGTGAGTTGGGGGATCCCGGCTTTGGAGACAGCAGCATGTAGTCATCGCGAATAAGAATATCGCAGTTGACCGGGGAACTGGTGACGGCAGTATTAGAGGCAAGGGGTAAGACAATAGTGCAGAGAAAATATCCGGATGACTTCTGATAGACGGGACAGACTATATTCTTAAATAGATATTTTGACTTGGCATAATCCTGCAGTTGGCCCGGGTCAATAGGATCTCGTACCTCCTTACAAAATCATAAAAATGAATATCCATGTACCATAGGATCCAGTTTTGTTTAATTGCATATGGCTGCATTAGCTATAGAGTAAATAAACTTGATTTTTTGGATTTTACAGTAAAGTTGTATTAGATGAAGCGGACTTTGATTACGCCTTTCATTTCACTTGGATTAAGCATTATAGGTCGTCGTAATACTGTAAGAGTAAAGCATAGTTCTGTGTATTCGGTTCTCGCCCTCCTATCGATTACGGTGAAGAGAAATTAATGCAAATTAAATTTGCCGGAATTTTGATTCATCTCGTTGATGTTGAAAGGTGGATGTGTGTGCTATTTAGAGTGTCGTCCTTCTCACTTGACCTCTTATTCAAACATTTCCTTCTACTTATTCTCGTGCAAGGCTAATAAATCGCATCACAACTCTTTATCTAAACTTTTATTTTAACTTACTTCATATCTTTTATTTTAGTGTTTACTCTGGAAGAAATAACATCTCAGTGCGTGCTATTCTTTCTTGGGGGTTACCACACGGTGTCGACAGCTTTGACCATGGCGTGTTACCTTCTAGCCACGAACGAAGAAGTACAAGATACTTTACGTGACAAAATAGATGAAGTTATAATACGTGACAATGTGAGTTTTTTGCTGCTATTTTTATATATATAAAAAAATAAAGAATATACTTGATGTATAAAATTTCTACTCTCTTTACTATGAAATTGATCCATTGAAAGTCTTTGCAGGGGTTACATAAATAATAGCCTTAAATCAAAAGGATTAGATACGAATTGGACGCATTTTCTTTATAAAAATAGCACCTGCAAAATGTGATGCATTTTAGGTTTTTGACTTTTTAATATAGGCTAGTTAAACAATGATTAAAAGATTGACTTTCAGTGCACTTGCAAGACTAAAAAAGTTATAAAAAAATAAGTTTAAATGTGTATGTTGCTGTGGATGACAGGCTCATCAAATTATATATAAGAAATAGAAAGGATTAGAATCGAACAAATGTTACAAATCGTTTGCTTTAATTTTAGCTTACTGAAAATAAGAAATGCTATAGGTTCCTTATATTAAAGTTTCTATTCTCTAAAGTCAGGGCCATCGCGATCGACTGGTGAATTTCCAAGACATTCTGGAGTGACCACTTTCTTGCAAGACCAAGATTCTCGTACAAAACTAAATATATTTGTGGAACACCGGTGCCTGTTAGACTAGAGTATGGGCTCCTCACAAAGTATACGACTGTGTAGACAACACATGTACTATTGGAAGCGTCTGCTGACGCTTGGCCTTCTCTGCAACTGTAAGGGCAAAATCGAATCGCAACGATGCCAGCCATATAAATGGGTGTTGCCCCACAAGCCACCTAAAGGAGAAAATAAACATTGACCAACTCTTCCTACTATAACACGGAATTGGTTACAGAAACATCACCCCATGATGGTGCAGTTGAAAACGTCTACGATCAAGTAGTCGCTCATAGTTGTTCAAACATTCAACTTGAAGATTTTGTTACTTCTGTTTTTGTTGTAAAAATAGTAATCTGCCGTATTTTAAGTGATGTATAATGTGTTGGGAAACAAGTGTTAAGAAAAGGAAAACGTAGAATTTTAATACATTGGAAAGAACAGTTTTTCTTTACATTGGTAAATGCAAAGTGGGTCAGCTTTATATGTCATGCAAGCGTGGCACTTCAAAGTAAGGGACACTTTGAAAAGCATTTCCAAAGTATGCATAAAAGTTTTGATGCAAACTTTTCGTTAAGAAATGAATTGCGTAAGCAAAAATTAAAAGAATTTAAATCACTATTATTCGGACAACAATCATGTCTTATTAACCTCTAAGTGACCCCGGCGTAAATACCAGTCTTGCTTAACTATTAGTAAAACTATTGCGAAGGCTTTGGAATGCAGTAAAATGACTTTGATGGTGTTTGTGGAGAATTTACTTATTTCGGGAGAAAAATTTGTGCTTATTTGTGCCCTCCAATACACCGCATATGCGTGTCAATGTGGAAAATGGTGTCGCTGGGGAGTAAATCACGTTAATTTTAATCGGCGGTTAAGGGGTTAAACCCAATACTAGTTTTAAAGCTGAATTTGTTCTCGTCAGTTGTGTGTTAGCAAATAAGAGTTTCTTGAAGTCAACGATTCATTATTTTATTCATTAAAGAACAAAAATTGAATTTCCGCAATTAAAGTCTTAAAATTTTCAAGTAGAACTGTTACGCGCCGTATAGAAATAAACTGATCTAACTCATCGGCTAACGGAAGATATTACTTACTGAATTTGCTTTTCCTTGCAATTTTTGTGAATTCACGGACGTGATTGATATTTCTCTATTTTAAAAATGGCTTTTAAAAACATGAGTGTAAAATAATTAACAAAATTATTTCTAAAGAAAACACGAGGTGAAAATGTTTACTGGGTTTCAAAAAAATACAGAAAAATTCCGGTTAATGAAATGGTATCTATGACAACTGATGGGGTAAGGGGGCCGCAACGACCGGCACAGGTAATGGATTTCTGGTTATGTGTATCAGAGAATATGGTTTACCGTATTTCCTTTTTTATAGTTGCATTATTCACCCTCTGTTGTAAAATTCTAAATATGCCTCATGTCATGGGAATCTGCATGAAAATTGTGAACTCGGTTCGAGGAAGAATCTTTAGAGAAGAATATTTAAACTCCAACTCGAAGAAAACTTATCTGAACTTGGGTAATTGTTATATCATGCAATGGTTCGTTGATTAAGTCGCAGTATTTTTTACAATGTTTCAGTGATCTATTACAGGAGGTAAAAGTTTTTGGAATCAAAAGGTGAAGCGTGTGTTGACCTTAGTGATGACGTTTAGTTGATGCAATTAGATTGTTTTTGATATAATAATGAATTGAACTTTAAATTGCGAGGAAAAATCAAACAATAGTAGAATTTGTTGGATTTGTTAATACTTTAAAACAAGTTAAAGCTATTATCTTAGTTGATGAAAAATGAATTGAGAAATTTCAATTATTAATGATGAGTTGTTTAAAAATGAAGGTACATTAAGCAAAGAGAAATATTATGATGAAATAATAATGTTCTTCGAATTTGAGCCAATAGTTGCATTCATGTTTTACCCATTTGACAATGTTGATGTGGAAAGTATAATTGAAAAGGCTATGTTCTATTCATCTCTTGAGAGAAAATAATTTTTCTCCTTCAAAATGACATAATTTTTAAAAGAATGGCTTTTGGAATCTAATGGACTAAGTATTTTAATTTAAAAGAGCTGCATTTCATTTAATATCTCTTGCTCTACTTGCCTGTGTTTTCAACGATGAATTTAATTAACGTATATCATTCCAGTTTTACAGACTACCACTTAGAATCCAGAACAAGATTTGCAGTAAATAATCATAGCAAGATATTAAAGATTGACGGACAGTATGTGTGTAGACTAAGGTTTCTATTGACTATAACCATGAGAACTAGCTTTAAATGAAAATTATTTATTTTTTAATGTATTTTGTATGATTTTATTGTAAATGTATCATTTGATATAATTTAATGTTTGTATCTTGCGTTTTGCTTACAACGTGGGTTTTAAAGCAGCAAGATTTTTTATCGTAGTTATGTAGGCAAGTACATATTCTGTATTGTCATAATATAAATATTGAGCATTTTTAATTCTCCGCACCTTTCCACTGGGTGGATCGCAACACCTTGGAAAAATTGGAAGTAGGCAGTAACATCTTGTAAAAGTCTACCTCTCCCCTCTCTAAGGAAATCAGACTTGTCCAATGAGGGAAATAAAAGTTTCTGCATAAACAATCTTGGAGAGAAAAAATACGATATCGGCTACCTTTTTCGAAAACTGTTTAGTGTCTGCAGAGAGTGCTCTACCACAGGAAATCTTGGATATTCGTGCCATCGCAAAAGAAAAAGTCGCAAAACTGTTTTTGATGACGGATCTTATGATTTAGTAAAGGTATGAGAATAGTGAATATTGACAAGAATTAAAGTGAAGAATTAAAACTTCATTTGTGAAATGCACGGAGCTGGCTTGGGAAGTGTATACAGTAAAGGCTTAACATTTAGGGCGCTGAAGAATTTTCTTATGTGCTAAAAGTGCGGAAAGAAATGTGATTTTCGTTTGGAAAGTAATAAAAATGGTTATAATTAACTGTATTTAACAAGTAATTTTGTCCAAAAAGTATTTTTATTCTCGCTTATTATAAATTTTTTTGCTATATATACAAATTCCATAAATTCATTTTTTAGACATAGGGCAAATTGAGTTGGATCATTCAATTCCATTACCGGTCTTTTTACTGCACAATGCCGCTAGTTTCGCTCAAGTAATTTTTCTACAGAAAACGTTTTACTTATTGGTAGTTTCCCTCTTCCTCTACATTAATAAACTCCGAAGTAAATTGCAGTCTAGATAATCTTTACCCAGATAATCTTCCGCGAGTATAACATATAAAAACAGTTTAGCACCATTCTGGCAAATGTTAAAAAAAACTTTCTGCCAATGTTTCAGAGTTCGTCCTTTCATCGAGATGTAATTTTTACATTCAATGAAATGTTATATATCTTGTCTTTATAGATCTTATGATTGTAAGAAAATTAGTCAAAATGTTATCCATCTATTTATATGGGCTCATTGTTTTCTACCGTACCACAATCCATAAAGCGACTGCATTCCTGCTGCCCCCTATGTTTTGTTTTAATTATTAAAAACTACAATTGAATGAAATTAATGAGCACAGCTGTCCCTCCATTGCAGTAAAACACTAACCAATAGCATGATCGCACCTCTCCTAATTTTCGGTACAAAACAAGAAATGCTTTGCCGCACTTTTGGCATACGACAAGCGAAGCTCCATAGCGCTTCGCCGAACTCAAACGGTTAATAGACACTGATAAAGAAATGAGGAAGACTACAATAATATAAAATCAAATGGTAACATATCCAAAGTAAGCCTTAAAATGTTTTTTAGTCGTCGTATCGAAACTAATTCTGCGTTCAGGTGCAGTTCTGATCTCTCGACTGTATTTAGACTTTTTATGAAGTACCTAATCACTTTAGCAGCTCTAGAGTAAAGTTAATCATTCCTGCCGTTTTGATTTTAAGTCATGGCTTACAGAATTGGTTTACATTCAATTTAAAAATTTATAAACAGCGTTTTAGTACAGTTGAACCTGATTTTGTGTGGTTGATAAAAACCGCATAAAATCACAGCACAAAACATGTTCGAAAATTTCATTAACCCTTGCATATCAAGCCAATTCGTCGAAATACTGCAGAAATTTTTTTATACCATCGCACAAAAATAAAATCGCATTCTACTGTATATTCTACTTTATTCTTGTAAATGAACTGCGCAATATTATTTTACTCCTTTAAATGTATTAAAGGGTAATTCTTTTTCTATTAGGGCAAGTTTACATTCGACGCTGTGGATGATATAGAATACCTGAAATTCGTTATTTATGAAACTTTGCGTCTGTATCCCTCAACAACAAAGTAAGTTCTTGCTTATACTTAATGCAAGATGTCAGACATATTGAATGGGAAAAATTCAGTTTCTTAACCTCTTCTAAGGTTTGGTATTGAATGACATCAGCACAGAATGAGATGTTATTTCTCTTAGAAATACTTGCTCGGATGTAGTCCTAGGCTATAAATAATAAAATAGTTTCCTAAATTTATTATAATGTAAATTTATAGTACAGTGTAATCGAAGGTTCTGAAATGTTCAATATTCCGAATTAGATTTTGACTAATTTATTCTTCTTACCAAGATTAACTGCCCAATGACTAAAGTTACAAATTTCTTCTCCTGCGAAAATAGAATCCTAGTTCAAAATTCGTGTAGGCATTAAGGATTTTGAATTATTTGTACAACCATGGGATTTACTGAGTGATTTTTCCCCGTCTCCTATAGTTATCTTTTCGTAAATGCAAGATATATGCCAACAGTATTCCTAGTGTTTCTCCATTTTTTTTCTACCTTGTCAGCAAATGCTTGCCTTTATTCTTCATTCACCTTGCGTTGAGATCAATTAATTTTCATAGAAATTGTTTATTTTCTCACTGGTACATTAGCGAGATTGGGTGGAACCAATACCAATTGAACTAACCAATCAACCTCATGGAGGCCTTAGTCGCAAAGGAGGTGGGTAAAGATCGGCCTTTTTTCGCCCATCGAAGTCATGAAAATTCAAAGTATTTATTGGAGCTATATTATTATATTTATGTGAACTTTTTAGGTATTGATATTTACTTTTATTCTAAGATTAAGGAAAAAAAATGGCAAGTCACATCAAAATCATCAAACTTGGCAAATTCATTGAGTTTTGTTTTTTTGCTTATAACTTTCATTAAAAGAAACTGTTAAGCGCTTTAAGCACCACTATATTTTTTGGTCTCTCAAATACTGCAATAATAAGGGTTTTAAACTGACATTCATTTGTTTTGGTACATCCAGCATGTTGATGTGATAGGAAAAAAAATAGCTTGTCCCCGAATCTGTCGGACTGTTTGGAGCTTTTAGAAGAAATGGACCTAGTACCTAAAATGCCTGCATTTCTCGACAAACAAGCACAGTTGTCTACAGAAGATTTGCGTTTGGTGACATCGATTCGTTGGGTAGTTGAAGCAGTAAACGGCCAGTTCAAGAACTGGAAAGCTGTAAACAATATGTCAAATACCATATATTGGAGATTATGTTAAAATCGTCTGTGCAATTAATGCTTTCCACCCACCAAAAGACTTAACAATATTGAGGACGAAAATGTAATTGCCCAACGAATGCTATATTTAGAGAGGAAGCCTAATTAGTTACAAGAAACAGTTTAAGAAAATGGTTGGGTAAGAAAGATGTGTGGACTTTGTGTGTTAAATGACTGATCTTCCAGATTTTCCACGATTAACATGGATAGAGCAAAGATATTTAACTCTAGGGATATATCAGCTAAACAAAGCCGATCATACACTCACGAACACCTTAATAATTGGGACTGTACTCTTTACTTAAATGGAGAAGATTCCTCAGTTGTTGGACTCCAGTTGAGATCACGACACACAAGTTCAAAAGTATATAATATATGGATAAGAACAGGTATAGGTCATAATCCAAACATTGAATGGTATTGCCAGTGCATAGAAGTTGGTGCTAGGGTTGTTGGCTGTTGTACGCATGTTGCATCTGTACTATGCTACTTGGTATACTGGCGCCATAATCACACTCGGAGAAAAACAAAGTCTTGGATATGCTGATACACTTAAAGATGCTGCTACTGGATGTTCCAGTGACGATTCAGTTAGTGAAAGCTAGAAGGAAATATAATAGGAGACATTTGTTATAAATAGTTTAACTGTTTTTTCCCTGTTTTCTCTATTTAATAAAAGAATTTTTTTGAAAAACCTAACATTTTCATTCTGACTGAGTATCAGTGTTAAAAAATTACACAATATAAATTTGCCGATGGGTGAAAAAGGCCGATCTTTACATCCTCCTTTGTAAAAACTATGTTGAGAGGTCTGTTTGTCACTTCATTAGACATGTTGTGCTGAATAATAGTTTCAACTTCAAATGGCATAAGCCTTCTCGCTGTGGTAGTCGGTTCTGATCTCATTCAAGTAACTTGATTTACTCTGACAAACACATGCTGCTGGGGTACCTATTTCACCACATTTGACTCAAACCCTCAACACCCAAAACTATCAACGTGTCTACCCGACACTGGTGCAGGTACCAAAGATATGTAGGTACACCCCCTTCACCCAAATCATGAGACCACTTACCTGGGTAGTACAAAATCTCTATTTTGATGACAGGAACACTTCACATATTAAAACATTGAAAGTACTGACTACAAAAATTCGCCGCTATTCTCATCAAAAAGAAAAACAGAGTTGACGCCATCTGTTGGAAATCTGGAAAACATTAGCTGACAAATTCTCAACACATGTAACTCAAAGGATGCCTTAGCGAATTTTCCCATTTTCATTCATTAATGAAAGGAAACTAAAATTCTCTAATAACTGGGTAAAAAACAAATGAAGCTTATTTTTTGTGAGTTGAGTTTGATAGTCTAATATAGTTTTCAAATAAAATCCAAAATTAAGAGTTTTATCATTTAAATAAATTTTCCACAGTTTAAAAGTCCTTTATCTTATATCCCCCCAAGTGAAACGGTTATCATATGTATGTAGACTGGCGGGAAAAAGGTTGAGTTCCTTGAACAATAAAAAAACTTTACATTTCATATAATATGACTTGTCTAACAGTTTTAAAACATTTTCCCATTAAGTTCATTTTATGTTTTCCTTGTAGATCAATAAAATGAGGTTAAAAAGCAGCTTCAGTAAATTAATATGTAAATGTAAAAGATTCTTGAAGCACTTGCATAATTGATCCTTCTGTAATAGGATTGAGCGTGTGGCAGATGAGAACTACTCAGTGGAAGGAACAGATGTGGTCATTCCCAAAGGTATGCATCTCAGTATTCCTCTGTGTAGCATACACAGGGACCCAGACAATTATGAAGAGGCAGAAAAATTCGATCCCTGCAGGTAATTATTGCTGAATCCTTTGAAATCGTCTTTCTGTAGTGTGATTGAACTTTTAGCTGCGTATGAAATGAAGACTCAAAGAATTTTATCCTAATCTAAAAACATATCCAAAATGAGAAAATGATACCCCGAAATACATTCATTTAGTTTAACAATTACTATAGCACACTGAATGTTCTCTAAAATTTTAGTCTTTTTAAGTGGATAAATTAAGAGGGACAAAAGCAATAAAGTTGTAATAAGATGACCGTATAGTGACCTCGCAAGAGTGAGATCGGTGCTGTCTTCCAACTGTTAATGTTGAAAATGCTCCTTAGAATAAACAATACAATTTTCCTATTCTTGATGAGAAATTCAGAGGAAATATCTAGTTCTGTCATCCGTATAATTGCGATCAATTAATATTTGTTTTAGATTTTTACGAGATCTTTCTGGTGTAGAATGTTCATATTAAATGGGCAGTGTCGAACAGTTATTTTCATGAAAAACATCCCTTATGTAGTATATAATTTCAATTTACATAACATTTTGAAAATAGTTGATTTGATACTTAAAATTGAATTCGGTATGATAAGTATGGGATATATTGAAATTTAACATGTGTCCAATCGGAGAAATTTTCCTTTTAGTCGCCCATCCGGTATAATAGCGACACTGACTGCTGTGCCGTGGGGCCTGGGTTCGAATCTCGGAGAAGGAATGAATATTTGTAAATGTGTATATAGCCTTCGTGGCATGGGTACTCTAAATAGCCGTCGAGCTGCAAGGCCTCTCGTGAGATTGGTGGAAGGGGAAGAGAGGTGGGAGGCCCCTGAACACCTCGGCGTGTTATCCCTTTAAAATTGGGGTGGAAACGGGCCAAATTGTACTGTCACCTGTATGGTGCTGAAAGATGTGGCTAACGACGGGGTCACATAGCCCTTTGCCATGATGAATTTCGTGGGCCTCTATGTGGTGTTTGCAGATTAAGTGGCATTTGTAACGACATAAATTCTGTCAAATCCAAGAAATTGTATAGTTGGTCTTTCAAATTTTACCTTTTGCAAATGTGATATCTAATGTTCGTAAACATAATCTTGATTCAAACGATGTTAATCTTTTTTATTGAAACCCATCTGATGTTGCCTGAATTGTCCAAATGCTTTCATTGCTCATTATAACGGCAGTGCTACGATGTAAAATTAGGTTCGGAATTGACCTTTTGATGTCATTATGCATGCATTAACACTGTTTTGCTTTCGTATGTCGCAACGACTCAAGAAGTCGGAAATTTTAACTTTCAAAAGTACTTGCATCCTATAGCATTAGTTTTACTTTGAAATGCGACATAATCAGTTTAGTGAACAATCGCACTTGAATCTTTTGAATTTTCAACTCCTAGTTGTATTCAATAGAGGTGTACTACATCAACTGGTTTATTGTGATCTAATAATTGATCAGAGAAGTGTGGTCACGTAAGAAGATGGGTTTAATTTGATTCAAATTGTTGGCTCACTTTGCGCGCACAAATATCGGAGTGATATTGGATGAACTTCATTCTTAACAAGTAATATAAAAAAAAATTTCAAAGTCGATTCCTACTTAGATCAACAAAAAAAATTTTATTTTAGCTAACTTTCGTTTAATAGTTACAATTAATATAAAAAAGTATATACATAGTACAGAATCGAAATATTAAATGGTAATTTTTTATTCATTAAAGTCATCCAAAACAATCGTGTCTATAAAATTTAAGTTCAACTGAATGCTTTAAAATGAGAGAAAAAACATTTTCAATTTTTGACACAAGTCGCCAAAAATGATGGCAACGCGGCAGTATCTGTAATTTTTAAATTTAGTTTTAATCAATTTTCATTAATTATAATTAAATTACTGTATTGTCATGCAAAATCATGTATATAAAATTTCAACTCGATTGACAGCTTTAAAATGTATTTTATTAACGATTCAAAATTACAAGATAAATATATAGTGTGAGCCAATAGTAGGAATTAAAAAAAGATCAAAAGAACAGTCGTTCTGTGTAACAAAAATTTAAGTTTGAAATGACTTTGACAGAAATTTTCCTAATTTAGTCTCTACTTTTCTGTAGACTTATATTAAAACTGTTATATAATATTTATATGCGTAATTGGCGGGTCAATGGCAGATGTATTTTATTGCCTTGAAAGTTAATACTCTTTGAGAAACTAAAGGGATTCTTTAAGTTGACGAACTAACGATGTAAAGACAGGGGTGTGTGTGTAACAGAACATGCATATATTATCCTGGTTCATTCATTTGCATTGAAATACTACTGTCTTGACTAGGTTTCTGCGAAATCCGCCCACCAAGAACAAATATTTGCCGTTTGGAATCGGCCCTAGGAAGTGTATTGGGGAAAACTTTGGTATGATGGAGATGAAAATCTGCCTCGTGCATATAATTGGGAACTTTAAGATAGAAGTGTGCCCTCAGACCAAGGTAATATTTTTTCATTAAATATTTCTGTATTCTGCTTCTTGATCCAGCGACAATCCAAGGATTATGATAGCTAACATCAATGCCACTCATATCAAAGTAGTCACGGGTTTGATTCTTGTCACAAAATATCTTCACACAAGCAATTTATACTGTAACTTATCCTGTTATGTAGATGGAATTAAAGATCAGCTCATTTGCTCTCGTCATTTGAGCATAATTCTAGACCCAAGACTAGTTATTTACGCTTTTTAATGTAAAAAATGCAATATGAAACAGTCGACGCGAATTGAGAATCAACAAAGTAATCAGAGAGAAGCAAATTTAATAATAGATTCTCTTGGATTAACATAGTTCTCAGTAAATTTCAAATTCTATTAACTTTTCTCTATTAACTTAAATCCTCATTGTTTTTTCTACAATTTGCTAAACATATGGAAATGTATTCGACTGTGTGTCTAGCTAGCTTTTCAAAATGATAGAGAAAACTGTTACTTGTAAATTATCCAGATTAATAATTAAATAGCAGGTTAATCCTTTAAATCTAAACCAATTTGACCCAACTAACGTCGACGTAAGACAAATCAATCAACTGGGTGCAGTACAAAATTACTCGTAAATTATCACCTGTGCTAATTCGTTTATTTAATGCTGTATTAAGGTTACACAACAAAGTTCTTAAGGCTGTTTTCGGTTAATATTGAAAAGGGGCCCCAAATTTTGGAAATTTTTTCAGATATAAAAAAATGAACTTTTTTATGATATTTTGGTTTACGACCCTTTTTTAGAGCGCATTTTTTATCATATTTCCCATTTTTAAACAGAGTTGAATCATTTTCTGGCGAAAAAATGTGTTTCCTTTTTCCCTGTACCGTAATGTTAAAGGGGCATGCCTTCACTATTAAAACGAAAAAGAAAGTATTCATGAAATATTTTGAAGTTTTAAAAACCCTATTAAAACAGAGGTACGAGTTATAATATTGCAAATTTTCACGGAAATTGAGGCATTTTTCTGTCTGAAAATGTTCGTGTTCAGTTCAAGCTCTCGTACTTTTGCCGAAGACAAAATTAAATATTTTTGCCTTTCCTTTCAGATCCCTCCTGAATTTGGTCTGGCGCTGCAGGGATTTCTGCAGATAGAAGAAATGATGCTGAAACTGACGCCTCGAGAAAATCCTCCTTTCACGCAAGCCTATTATACTCGCCTCATGTCTCAAATAAAAGAAACAAATGGGAGTATTGCGACTTTAATTCCAAAGGAAACTTAAACATTTTTCTCGTTTTATTCATTTTAATCTAATTCGTAATTTTACAAACTGTTTGACGTTTTACTAATGTATGTATCTGTTCGATAAATTTATAAATAAAATATTTATTAACAGAAGTTGTTTTCTTCAACTTTCAAAGGTCAACATATTAAAATGAATTGTAAAATCATTTTTTTTATAGATTACAAAAGTCTTATTAAGAGGTTTTGCTTTTGAAGTCTTCTAAAATGTTTTTTTTTTAAAAAATATTTTAGAGTGTTGCAGGCAAGAGAATTGTTGAGGAGTGAATGGAATGTTCTCGGCCTTGTGCCGATTTTACTTAACATTAATCATACGTATTGTTAAATGAAAAGAAAGGAAAAAATATGACGTTGTATATTTAAATAAAAATTAAAATTTTTATTTTAAAAGCAACCAGTCCCAAAATTTAAAGGCCTTTTTTCCCTTAATGTTAAAGAATGGGGCCAAATTCAAATTTTTTAAAAAGGTATTTTATTCAAACATTAATTTTATATTCTGGCTACACTATTTTTGTAGAGAACCGCTTATTTTATACTACTCATTTTATCAGAGTTGACACATTTTTTTTTAAAAAATGTTTTTTTCCGTATAGTAACAAGTTTTTTTTCCCCTTCACATGTTAAAAAAAAAAACTAATTATTTATAAAAATATTTTAAATTTTTAAAAAAATTAATAAACAAACATTTTTGTCAAACTTTTTTTATAAAATTGAGGCATTTTTTTGTCTGAATGTGTTCCGCGTCAAGTTCAAGGCTCTTGTACAAATGGCGAAAACAGGCTTAAGTGATATTTCCCCTTCCACTTGATGGAGATTAAAAATTAACACCCTCGAGATGTTAACTTGTATTAAGTCAAAAATAAATATGCTTCTAATTCGAAGATACTGATTAAAACACATTTAAATACTTTAGTATGGTATGAAGGTCCGCAGATAGGGATAAAATGTAGGATTTAGGTGCTAGATCAGTGATTTCCCAAATGGTCTATAGACCCCCCGGGTGTCTATGATGACCTGCAAGGGGTCCACGTCGGTAAAAAATAATTTGGGCGTTAATGAGGAGTAAGTGGACCTATGTGATATTGGCTCTCATTAAACTAGATCATGACTTTAATTTTAAAAAAAAAATTTTTTGGGAAATGGTAAAAAAATTTTTATTTACAATTTTAATTTAACAAATTTAAATTTAATTTCCCGACAAAGGGGACCGCATAAAAAAACGGGCCATTTCAGCGTTTTTTCCGGTTTTAAAAAATGGAAAAATGGAGGTCCCGAATTTTTTTAAAAATTTAAAACGGACAACCCTTTATCACGTTTCAACCTTTTGTTCAATATTTAACTACCCCTTTTTGAGATTTTTAAAAACCAATTTTTAGGAAAAAACTTTTTTCTAAAAGGGAATACCACAATGGCAATAATTTATAGGGCATTTGAAAAAGTGTCGCATGACAACATGAACTGATCGTGATATGTACCAATAAAGACTTAAAAATTTAGAAATAGATGCTAGCAATTTTGGCTTTAAAAAGGCAAATATGTTATTTGTCCGGAATTTTGGAATATTTTGAGGGAAAAAAAAAAGTTTTAAAATTTTTTTTAAATGGGGTTCCGAGGAAATCTTCAAAATAAAAGAAACTGGACACTACTAACAGAAGATTTAAGGTTAAACCTGACAAGATTGATACTAAATGTTGAAAATTGGTTATTGTAGTACTAGATTCATACCTCCCACATTAAAATCGATTGTGTTTGTTTGGTTATTTTATTTAAATTATTTTATATATTAACATGTACTAAATTTCTAACTTTATACTTCATTAGTTCTAAATTTAATTCTTTTAAAGTAGTACTAGCTGTTAAAAAGACACTTAAGTTGATAAATTTGCAAAAATTCAAAATTTAAAAAGGGGTCTATAACCCCTAAAAAACCAAAAAATCAAAGGGGTTTTAAAAAAATTTTGGAAAACCCCGGCTAGGGTGCAAGGTTTTTACTGGGTGAAAAAGTGTTGCAGATTCTGAAGATTTGTTTTATTTCACGACCATATGAATGAAGGTTTTGCAGTTAATTCTCCAATAATTAAATGAATAATTCTAGTCATTAAAATAGATGTGAATAACTTTTAGTGTTGAGAAACAACTTTAAATTATTTTAAGCCTAAGGAATGTAACATTTGATCGCTTTTTAAGAAATTTGTGGTAAGGAGGTATGTTTTTAGTGTAAAGTTTAAAGAATATGACATGCATCTTTAGTTAACTGAAATTTCGCATTAATTGGGAAATCTGATGAAACTTTACAAAATTGATCAATTTAATCATACTTTGTGTTATATAACTTAAAAATTTCTATACCGGATGTAATCGCACTTACCAATTTTTATTTTTAGATGTAAATTTCGTATTAATTTTGCATAAGAGTTTAATGCTACATTTTTTTCCCTAGCATTTTTAACTATTTCGAGACGCGTTACTTACCATCTCTTGGGCAAGGCAGTGACCCTCTGTCCACGTTAATTTTCCTATTCTATGGAAAAATTTCATAAAATTATTGCTTATTAACATCCTATATCATTTATGTACATACTTGCTGGTAAAATGTAATACAAGGCATTGAGTCATGTCACTAAAGATATTTATACTATAATTTAAACTTTCTAATAGCCTTACCCTTGCTGATGAAATAGCCAGATGTAAACTCACCTCCAATCCAATTAAGAAGCAATTAATTACAGATCTTAATTGCGATTGTGTAATTTCGACCACCATAGCCAGACTACGTACAAAAAGCTTTAAATGAAAATATCCTCCGACAGCTAAAGGAATTATGAATACTTGTACTAACTGTTCTGACATTCAACTTTCTCCTAATCACATTTTTAACTGTCCTGTTATATTGGCTAAACTCCCCAACATAAACTCCACTGAACATCAACTGCTTTATTTGCCAAAAGTCGTCGACATAGCAAGGGCCATTTCGGACATCTTCGGCGCATTTGATTTCACTGCATGTGCATGGATAAGCCTAGAATTACATTAAACATATTAGAATTTAAATTAAATCCTTCATTGGTTACTTACACCACTTTATAGAGTAAAATATTTTAATTTTATGTATATAATTTCTCTTTAACATTAAGAGACACACAAAAAATTGAATTACTTGTACATAGTTTGTGATAGCCACAATTGTATAATAAAATGCTTTGGACAAACATGGATAGAGAAAATTTCTCTGCTGTAACATATTTCACAGCAGATTTAAAACAAGATGAGAGTATTCGAATGCTGTAGCCACAAAACATTGCATCAGGCTCTTGGCCGGGGATATTTCAGTCAAACCAAGCGTTCGAATCTTAGCACCACTTAAAACCCATCGTGTCGATGCCCAACTTCGAAACAAAAGGAAGTTATTGGTAATGAGCCACGGTCTGGTGACGAAGACTATACCCGAGTGACACCTCTCTTAAAACCTCCACAATACGTCAATGACAGGACTTGGAACCTCAACAGAGTTAATGTGCATCAAGCCCCCGTTTACACGGTGGTTCTTCTGTGACACGAAGGCTTAAGCAATCTATTTCAGGGTACGGGCAAATTTTAATGTTTTTAATTTGTTGCGGTCCACCGTGGTCTAGGTGTGGCCATTCTGTAGTATAATTGCACGTATTTTCTTTTCTTAACATTTGTTTTCTACATTGTGTATGCCTTTTTTGAAATAGGACAGAATATTATTTTTGCTGCAAAAACTCAAGTAACACAAAATTATTAAGTTTAATACTTGAACAACTATGAGAATTTAAGTGGACTGAGGAATCTGAAACCGATGTATGTACTTAATTTATTCGTTACCGGGTTCCGCGCCATTGTGAGACATGACGTCAACACAAGTACCAAATACCGTGGAAAAGCAGCGTGTGGGATGGTGTCTAAATAGCTAATCCCGGGAAGAGTTGATTATAAACATTTATTCTCTCCCTTCAGTCGTAAGTGGGGAAAAATTCATTTCAAAGGGGTGGCAGTGAATGTATTAAGAGTCATTGTTTGCTTCCAATGTGTGTCGTCTGCACATTTGCTTAAGTAAAACACAATTACAATCGATTGTAAAAAGACAGAAATCTAGCGGGTGACGGTGATCCATTACTTCGTTTCTTTTAGTAAGCGCACCTTAAGTCTTGGTAAAGGCGGTCACCCCAAAATGTCTTTGCGGTCTACCCAACGATCGCGATCTACTACACTAAAAGATCCATTGGTGTCAATTTGATACCGGAGCCTGTTCAGATTGTTTTCCTTTCCACATTTTTGCATGGAATTTGAAAATTTTCCCTGACTTTAAATTGTTTTCCATGATAATAACACAGTAAAAGTTTTGTGGTCCTAAGTTATTTAAGAGAAATTTCATAACTAAATATACCTAAAACGTCCGCTGGTGTCATTTCGACACCAAGGCAATTTATTATTATAAATAGCTGTCATTCACGTGTTACTTGTTAGTAAAACCAACTTCCAAAAGTACTGTCACATTTATTTGACCTTGAAATTGGGTTTATTGCGGAATTGAGTCAGTTGTCCGAAAGTATGTTTTCGTTCCTTAGCATTTTCTGATCTGCTCATAAAAAAAATTCATTCGTTTTTTGAACCTTGTGCGGAACAGACACCCTGAAACGATGGCTCGTAGAAAAGATTTAAGCCCTGATGAAATTGCTAATTTATTGTGAGAGATTTCTAGAGAGAATCGGATGGTGGTGAGCTGACATGTTCTAATTTAGATTTTGATGAAGACATAAGTGACTGAGAAGAATCTTAAGTGCAGATGAAATTGATAATTTAGTAAATCCAGATAGATATATCGCTGGAGATGACACAGAATGAATACCTCATATTAGTAATGTTCCTGCCAGGATTGCGACAAAGAGGTGGCCCAACAAGCTTCACAAAGCATAATGTTAACGTTGGATTTTTAGGATATAAAGCACAGTAAAATATGTTAATTACATGAAATAATAATAAAAAGTCTTAAAACTAAACCCTACTTTAATGTACTTTATATCGCAGTGCCGAAATTGCATGGGGACGTTTAAAGGTAATCGAAATCCCGGACGTTCTAGTGGTAAAGTGATTGCTTTTTCTTAATTTCCTCTAACGGTGCTTGTAAGCTGCAACGCTGTTGAGTTCGCTGTTAAGGCCAGATTACTTTTGTTAAAGGCTACATTGTGACGACATTGGTATGTTTATGGATTTGTGTGAGCCTTGATAGGTCACAGTAAGTGGAAAAAAGAATGCTCAGGAGTGTGCTGTAATGTCAAAGAATGTTGAAGCGTGTAGAAATGTCTCTCTAGTCTCCGTGAAGCTTTTTAGCGTATCCAGAGTCTCTGGCTTTCCCCTTTTGATGTCTCTTTAAAGGTGGAATACATCACACCCATAAAACTGACACATGATGAAGAATCACATTTGTTTGGACATAGCCGGGATCACTATTCCTCTATTGGTCCTAGTCCCCCTCACGCGGTGGACTTTGACGCCGAAGATTGGTGTGGGAATTGCGCCGGTCACTTCATGGTTCGCTGGATAGAGAGGTCAAAGGTTGACCTACCTTAAAACATAAGCGTCGTAGTGTTCGGTCTTTTGGATATTTTCTTACTAGAAACTCCGTTGAGATGTAACTAGTTCCCTAACAGGAAATGGGTCCTCTTAGACCACCACAGTTTCATTGTAACACCCAAACCGAGAAAGAATTCAGTAGTCCTTAATTCTCACCAACGTCGTGCTTTATGGTTGCTGTTTCTAATCCCTCTGGCGTAGATCGAACTTATAATGAGATGGAGTAGTTTCTGTTTATCCAAAGATCTGGAGCATTCTGGTGTATAAATCAGATGTTCTTTTTCAACTTCGGTACATCAACATTCTGAACGAGTCATTTTGACACAGTGTTTTCATCTGACCGATATCCACGCTACGCAAACATACACTTGAAGCATTACGGGCATCAGCATCTCTAAGGACATCTCTACCACATGATCACTAGGATTTCAGGCCTGTGTCGTCGCGCTTCAATATTATGCAGAGATCCTACAGGTACTGATACATTTTTCTTAACAATATTAGAGAGTTTTATCAAGTTCTGCTCTCATTATAACAATTATTCCTTTACGTCATAATTTATTATTAAGTATGCAGAAAAATATGAATTATGCTTAATTGATTGTTAAATTATATTTAACTTGGAAACAATGCGAAAGCTTATGGTGACGAACCTCTTACTTTTGAATCTTATTAAAGCAACGAGGAGAGTCCTTAATCTGGCACTCCACTGTCTAATTGTTCCACTCCTTGCCAGTATAAGTACTTTGAAAGTGACACATTCAATTCCCTTTTATGGTGGCACTTTAGCAGCATCATGACACACACACACACACCAGCAACGAGTTGGCTACTATGACCCCACTACAGCTGTCTCAAATGAAATTATCATCATCGTCAATGTGTCTCAGCGTAAACTATTTATTTCATTTACATTTAATACAGCGGTTAGTAAGAAGCGCCAATTTACTATATTTTTATCTATAGCTCCAGAATTTACACGAACAAAGACCACCTGTCGATATCACGGGTCGAGTTGCGGCTACGTATTTAATTTCGCGGCTCTAGGGTCAGAGAGGAACCCCCAGGTTACCACTTCTTATGGTCCACACACACAGGTGACCATGTTCACTCGCTTTCTTGAATGTCCGTCCGGGTGGAATTTTGTAATTGTTTTTAAACTAACTTCCCCATGAGCTAGAGACTAGAAATTGAGACCTCAGCTCAGAAGTGGATGGCAATGCATGAAAATGTGAAAAGAAGAAAAAAGAAAAACAGAAAAAGATGAAGAAAAAAAAAAAAAAAAAAAAAAAAAGGAAAAAAAACATCAGAAATAAAAAAATGAAGAGAAGAATTGCGTTCACTACACGATTTAAATATTTACCCGATACAATGTAGCTGTGACTCGCTTTTGTATTGTTTTTTTTAATAAAAATTTTATAATCGATTTATTACTAACTTCTCGATCAGCTGTATACTTGAATATAGCTCAAATCTAACTGACAGATGAACAGAATGTATCCATTTTTTTATTTTGTCTAAGAAAATTATTCAAAAATCGAATGTATAAAAAAATGCTCCCACTTTCCTTTTTTTTTTACTTAGTGCCGAACCGGCATTAAAAGCGAACCGGGAAGACTTTTCCTTTCGCGAAAATGATCAGAACGGCGGCGATGGCCAAGCTCAAAATCACCAAAAAAGGGACCATCAAAATTAAAATTTTAACAAACAGATTTGACATTGATTGTTTTTAATATTTGAATACGAGTTTTTTAAAAAAATTATTTTCGCTCGCTTCATTATTTTATTTCTAAAATAATAATTGAATAGTTTGATGTATTATTGGTAAGTAGATGCGGCATTTTTCTATTTCAGATATAACCAGAAGAAATTGAAATATTTATTGCATGTTTTTGTAATTAATAGCTATCAAAAGTTGCCAAGTATGTGTGGATTTTCATAATAATTTAGAAAAGTTAGAAATCCTTACGTGGTTTTATCCTTACTAAGGATTATATTAAAAATTATTTTATACTTTTTAGTCCAGTATAAAAACATGGTACATTAATTTTTTTAAATTTTATTATTATTTGTTATTATTAATATTTTTGCTTTGTATATTTGTATCATGTATACGTAAACGTGTGTATCGTGCAGTTACCTTTAAATATGTATTATGTTATTTTAGTCTTCTGCTCTTTAAAATGTAAACTTTGATTTTTAAAATTAAAGACTAGACGTAGGGGTGGTTGTATGTGTGTTTCCCTAGGTATTGGTTTGTAGTTCAAAACCCTCCTCGGGTGAGCTCGGTTCTCTTGGGCATTTGTTTTGATTGAGAAGATTGAGTGCGTTGGTCAGTTATTTCCCGTGTGGGTTTGCGCAAACCCCTGAGGGGAAATGATTCCTTGGGGGTTCTTATAGTCCGGGGATTCATGGGGGAGAGAGTTAGATTGACATCGCTCTATAAAACGACACTAGGACTATTGGTGACTGACCTTGTAATTTTAAGCCACAGACAAGTGACGAGGATGACATCTGAGCTGGAATCCACCTTTCCTAACTTCCCACTACTCTAATGAGATGATGTTTCATCCTTAACAGATTAAACGGGCAATTAGCCTCCTCTACACAGCGGGTCTTCAGTGGTATTACTCAGGCAGTCAAAAAGCAATGTTAAACAAGAAATCAATAAAAAAATGATAGGTTATACATGGTATAAAAGAGAGTTCAAATAACGTATATGAACCCCAGAAGGTAAAAACTCTATGCTAAATTTGTGTATTGACCCAAAAACTATCAATTTGGCCTTTTAGACGTTCGTGACAATAAAAGCTTCAAAGGTTTAATTCATTACTTTTATATTTTGTTATGAAACCAAATATTTAATAATACCATGGTAGACTTAATTAATTATAATTTATGCACAATCCTAAGCCACATCTTCTAAGACTTGAACCTAATGTGTAAAAAGCACTTAATATAACTTTCAAACGTAAGATCAAATACTTCATTAAGGCTCCCGGTGGTTGAGACCCTGATGTCCAGAGTCGAGAATTCGAATGAGAAGATAAAGGTACTATGGGGGAAAAAAGTACCGGCTTTGGGGGTGCCACCCCTCGTCGGGGAAAGGGTTTCCCGTCATAAATTCCCCCTCCTGTTACTTCCAACTTAATTATTTTCGATTATTGTCAATATTGAATAATTATAATATAATGCGAGTGCATTATATAAGCATGCATCATGGAATATCTCATAGTATAACGAATTTACAGTTTAAATACATCTACTGGTAAAAAAGAATCAAAACGACAACGTGTTGTATAGTTTCAATGAATCTTCTAACCTTTCAGTTTTTGAAAACTACTTGAAAAGATTTTACCCAGAATAAATTATTTTAACATCTCCTGCAGATATATATTTTAAATTTCTTTGACAGCAGAGGGAATGTAATCGTGAACTCGTGATCGGCGTTGTTTTACCAAAATCGTGGGTTTACGGCCTTAAACACTGAAGATCCTTAACGTAAAGTTAATGATGCGCATTAAATTTGTTATGGCTCAAAGCCCTCATGTTGACAGTTAAGCAAGGAGGTGGATAGTTCTTTTACCAAACTCATAGTCCTATCACAAACGGGTTTTGTATCGCTTCAAAATCCGAGTTAAATAAGCAATCCAATCACACGTGACATTCTGCATTCATTCTGTGTCTAATGCCATTCGATCAACGGTATCGTTTTAAGACGCGAAATTCCTCATGGCAAGGGGCTAGTTTGCGTCTGCCGTTATCCGCAGTTTGGAGCATCATGCAGGTGACGGTGCATTTTGTTTAGTTCTAATCCAATTTTGAGGGAGAACACCCTGGAAAGTGGTCAGAGGGCCTCCCGCCACTTTCCCGTCCAACATCTTGAAAGAAGTTTCGGTTATTTTATTTAGATTACTACCTCCCCTACCACACAATTACTATACATGTGCAAACATCCGTGCCTTCTCCGGGATTCAAACTCGGGCTTCATGACACGGTAGTCAGTGCCATTAACTTCTGTACCGTCTGAGCTATATAGTAGCTTGTAAAAAGCAATTCGATCAAACGCCAACCCCATGCATTCATTCTAAGCTTTTGGTCTGATTTATCATAAATGCAAACTTAAAAATCTGCTTGGGAGGGGGGGACTCCATCTTGTAATCTTTCGTTCGAAATACTAAAATGATGTACATGACTAGGTATTTTTATTTTAAACATCTCTCCTTAAAACCCGTAGCCGTAGTAACCTAGAGGTTAAGTTCACGATTTCGAGTCACTTAAGGCCCCTCATAGAAAGAGGCTGATGCACATTAAATCTGTGGTGCTTTTAAGTCCTTACGTTGAGTGGGGGGAAAAGAAAAGCCGGGAAATTAGCTCGGTGTTGTCCTGCACTGACCGGGTTCATGGTAACACGTATTAACGAAGGGACTTTGTTGCTTTATAGTGTGATATAAACCTTTTTCACTAGTCTCGTAAACCTTAAGAATACAAACCCAAAAACACAATACTTTTTTAAATTTAACCCTTTTTCTCACTCTAAATCACAGGGTGAAATTTTTCTATTCCCGTGCCCGTGATATTTTCCGGGGTGAGTGTTCAAAAATAACGCGCTAAAAAAAAATTTAAAAATATTATTTTTATGTCCGGAATCGTGTTTATATCTCACCAGATGGCAGCACCAGATTATTAGTAACGTGTTTATAGAGATGGCTATTTTATATTAGATGTTAGCACAATTAAATATATATTATTAGCGATGTGTTTTTGTAACCTTTGCTCAGTTGCTTAGTTCCGCTTTTCGTGAATACACGTAGGTTGCATTCTGTGATAAAATATATACATATTTTATCATTGTATTCATCATGGAGTTAGTCAGGAAGTGAATAGGGTTCTACTTTAACTATTAATGGATCAGAGAGTGTGATTCTGAAATGACCGATTATTTTGAAAGTTCGGTTAGTGAATCTGAGAGCAGTGGTGATGGATCTGTAGAGAGTGTACGTGTGATGTTGGCTTTTTATCTCGTGCTTTGAAATTTATCTCGCAAGGAAAAATTATTGGGATGCGTTTTTACGTTGTACACAAGTGTAATAAAATTCTCCTTTAATGCTTAAAACACATGTTTTTTAATTTTTTTCTTTGCCGGAAAACCAACATTCAGTCATAATACCCCTAAATGTTACTTTTTTTAAAAAAATTTTGTATTTCAAGCTAAAAATTACCCAAAATTTAAAAATACATTTATTAAACATAAATTTAGTTTTACATAATTTTCTTGAATAAAAAAAAGTCGCTTTTATGACAGTTTTCTTTAAAATTACGCGACCGTTAAGGACTTTTTTTTACTTGACTCCTTCCCACTTTTCTCAAAGTTCGCGATTTTGCTTGTGGTTAAAATCTGTCGTACAATTTTTAACCAATTGAGACACTTCCGTAGGATCGAGCTCTTGAATGAGAAGGAGAAGCTGAAAATTAGAAACACCGACACGCGTATTCCTAAAGGAGCACACGTGACCATTCTTATAAGTGGCATTCACAGAGATCCTGAGTACTATGAAAATTTTGAAGAGTTTGATCCCAGCAGGTAATGTGGCTGCCACCTTTCGTAATGTTTATTATAAATAATATATGAAATTGGTGACTTCTAAATATACTAAGAGCATAAACAACTCGAATCAGATCAACACATTAAAATAAACTTCAATGGATGATAGTAATATCACTTAGGGGCGAGAATAGTACCTTGCGGAATTTTGTGCAAAGTTAAAAAAAAAATATGGAACAATTTTTGAAACGGAATTGTATTTTAACTAGCGCAAAGTATGAACACAAATTAACTAATTGGGTTTTCTTTCTGTTATTTTGTGAGTAAATTTGAGACTTACAGTAGATCCTACATTCTTGTATGAAATTAAAGTCAATAATGCTTGCATTCTGTATACCATAAATTTTATCTCACATTTTACCATTTTTTTAAAAATAAAATGGAATTGAAACAATTTAAAATCTACTGATCCATCGGTGTGGGTGGGTGTGGCTTCATAGATTCTGTGTTTAATTAAAATAAGCTCAGATTTAAGTTTTAAAAATATTTTAGAAAAAATGATCAGCTTTTATCTACAGTGGCATAGTCTAATAAACGGCTAGTGTAAATAAGACAAAATAAGAGTTCTTGAATTTAATTAAGGTGACTATATGTTCGCGAGCGCGCGAAACCGTGGTTTTGATAAACGTATAAAGGAATTATTCCATTGTGATATTTAATGCAGAGTATTTTTCAATTGTATAAATAGATTTTAAGTTATTTAAATCTGCATTTATATAAACAAATTTTCCTATTCCCCCCATTTAACATAAAGGAGAGTTATAACTTCAACTTATAGTTACACAAGGAAAAGAATCTAAATTACTTGTGATAACTCGAAGGCAAAATGAATAAAATTTAGCTTCTGAATTTAGGATGCATCCTTGCTCCATTTCATAACATTTTAGTAAAGTCATTTTTCAATTCCTAATATTAGCTCGCACTCTCTCTCTATATTTATTTATTTTCGTGGAATTTTCAATCGTTAATAAAATACATTTTAAAGCGCTCCATTGAGCTGAAATTTTATATGCATGATTATTTTGGATGACAATACAGTAATTTAATTATAATTAGTTTTAATCAATTAATTTTTATTATTTAAAGAATTGCAAAAACAGCCACGTTGGCGACTTAGCGACCCTTTTGGCGACTTGTGTCAAAAAATTTTAAAAGTTTTTCTCGCGTTTTATAAAATTCAGTTGAACTGAAATTTTATACACACGCTTGTTTTGGATGACAATACGATACTTTAATGATAATGAATAAAAATTAATTGCCACTTAATGTTGTGATTCTGTCCTATGTATATACATATTTATATCAATTGTAACTATTTAATAAAAAGTAGCTAAAATGTTTTTTTGGTGATCTAAGTAGGAATTGACTTAATTTATATATATATATATATATATATATATATATATATATATATATATATATATATATATATATATATATATATATATATATATATATATATATATATATATAAAATATATTACTTGTTTAGATTTTTACGCAATCCCCCACCTGGCGAGAAATTCCTTCCATTCGGGACGGGAAGCAGAAGATGTATTGGAAAAACATTTGCGGTGATGTTAATTAAAATCATCCTCGGAAGCTTTGATATTGCTCTTTGCCCTGCCACTAAGGTAAGTTTTCATTTCATTATTCGAGGACTTCTGACCATTTTAATTCGCTTAGTCCAGCAACTTAGGTCTTAAGGTTTTCTGGTTCCCCTTTCACTCATCCTAATGTTAAATAATACAAGAAAGTGTGTATTAAATGCATTCACTTAAAATGCAGGGAAAACTATGCCTATTTTTATTTTGATAGGATGTGAAATGTCTCTTTCCTTTCTAATGAATGTTCTACTGAAAAGACATGGCTTAGAATATTTTGAAGTTTTTAATGGATTTTCACGTGAAGTTTTCAATTAAATTAGAGAAGATCTATTTTTACCTCTAAATGAAAATTCTACCTATACTGCTACTAGGACATAACTTAATGAAAAGAAGCGCTTTTTCACGAAAATTATTAAATTTCTCGAAAAATTTAGAGGGCTGATTGTACAGCATTTTCTCTAGCCAAAACTATAATAACACTGGTCAACATGATTTTTGTCTCATGAGTACCAATAGTTGTACTTAATGCAGTTTTTTATCGTGCTTTCAAATATGTATTCAGAATTTTTCCATCACCCACAGTTTTTTTTTAAATTTTAATCTCAATTAATGTATTTAAATATTTTTTTAATAAACGACCATTTGTCCATTGTAAAATAAAAACTCCTAGAGCATTGTAAATGTGATGGAAGCACATGAACTAACTCAAATGGTATCATTGCTACTGTTGTGCAAGTTCAGATATGTACAGACACTTTGGCACCAGACACAACAGACAGGCACAGACATGGTCTAGACTAGCATGCATTCATTAGAACGATGTCAATTGTGAGATAGTTGTGAACCAGTAAACACGTAATTGTGAATGCTTTGTGTCTGGATTGTGTTGTATGTTACGTATTTACAAATTTATTTCTTTTAATTTGTTGTTAGTTACAAAATGCATAGAGCCTGTTTAAATCATCATAACAACTTTTGTTATATATGTGGTGAAGTGACGCTCAAGTCCCAAAAGCGAAACCTTACTCCGATCGTAAAAAAGTGCTATGAACTTTATTTTGAGTGTAAAGTGTGGAACCAAACAAGGACCTGGGCCCCACATATCTGTTTTTATCTTTTAGTAGGCTTCTCACTGCATAAAAGAATGGCACACGCCAACCCTTTGTTTTCCCTAGATTTGATCTGCCGAGAGTACTGTGTTGTAGGATGTTGCTGTTAAACTCTTTGAGCCTATTTAAGTTGGAGTGGTGTAGAACTTTAGAGAATGGGATAATGGATCAATGTCGTTCTGTCCTCTTGACCATAGTTCAAAATTACCATATCTATCGTCAATAGCCCCATGTCTCTTCGAAATGTTATGTTAATGAAGAATCCGCTAATTTATGTCGTTTATGTCATTAGAGAATTATATACACACAAAATGCCAATAAATTTAGTTTCAAATACTAATCCGTGCTGCCTGTAGGTAATGCTTTTAAATTTTTCATATTATAAAAGGGTCGACTCTCTACGCAAAACAAAATGACACTCATGGACTCCACCGAAGCGTTTAGAACATCGATACTCAACCTGCAGCCCACCGAGTGGCCCGTTGCTCAGAGAAATTTACTTATTTTAGAACGTTGTATTAAATTTGGGGGAGGATTCTTTGTTAAGAAGAAATCTAATATATCTATTTGCTTTTGCTGTGGTGTCATGCAGGAGTGCAGGTGATATTCTTTTTCTATTTGGAAAGGTTACGGGTAATGAACAAACGAGTAGCGCCAATTTTATGGGTAGAACTAATTCTTGCCTATTTTTCATATTTTACAAGCAAAAATTATTGGAAGAAAATATAGTTTCAAGACGATTGGGAGGTTGACTATTTTGTAGTGAAAAACAAACATGGACCAGTAATTGTTTGATTTGTCACGAAAAAGAGCTGTAGTTAAAAAATAACAATAAATAAACAGGAATCTTTCAATGACACTTTTCCTCGAAAATCTCTTTAAAGAGGTGATAAATAGGCTTTCTTGAATAATCTTTGCAACAGCAACAAAGTGTTTCGTTGGTGGTAATATCACCGCGGTAATTAAGACATCCTATGAAGTTTGTTATGTTATTGGTAATCATATGATACCACGTTTACAGATGCAGAAATTGTGAAGAAGTGTTTCTTAAATGCTTATAATTTAGTGGTAGTGACAAAAATAATATAAAAAAAATTATAATTAAAATGTTCAAAGTAGGAGTTATAATATTTTTTTGAATTTTCCACGTTTTAAATTTCCACTGTTATCTTGGTCTTAAAGCATTTCTCCACACCCCACACCCCCTATTTATCTCTATGTTGCGGCCCACGTGAAATAACTAACATATGAATGTGGCTGGCGTGATATAGTTGATATATATATATGCAAGGTTAGATACCTGTTTTGGGAACGTTTCGGCAGAGTGACTAGTTTAGTATGAATAAATAGTGCCGTCTTGTCCCCACCCAAAGTAAAAATATTACTAATTTCATAGTTTTATATTAGAATGTCATTCTTGGTGAACGTGGTTGGAAATGAATAATACCGTCACGAATTCCCTTCCCATTTAAAAGGTAACACAGATATTAGCAGAAACTTATATATTTTTTGCTTATTATACTAAAAGAAGCAGAGTCATATTCACTCTAAAAATTCTTTCTTCTTCACTAGGAGTGTATCCATACGCCTCTTTTGACGATATAGAATACCTGGATTTGGTTATCAAAGAAACTTTGCGTCTGTACCCTCCAGTTGCAAGGCAAGTCTCTTCAAATATTTTATTTCTTCTACTATTTAGATGTCTGTATTAATTTTCTAGTACAGCTCATTCATATATAAGAATGGTGTTCATGTATTATTGCTCAATCATGTTGGCGGAAAATGCCAAAGATCTTCAGAATGAATCAAATTAGTCTGATGCATTTCTTTGGTGTGGCTTGTCTATTTGGCCATATACTTACGAACTCAAATAGTTCAAAATGCTTCGGCTGCCTCGCCATTGTCAAATAGTCATGACCGCGTTTTTAAAATAATACCAACGTCTAGAAACACAAATCGTGTATTCTGGTAATAAAAGATTTTTTACTTCGCAAATAACTTGTAGAAAAGATTACTTGGATTTGTTGAATGAATGAATTGAGGTGGACCCCATTTTTTTAAAAAATTCAGATTGGCTTGAAATCTCTTCAGGTTGCAGTCTAGAGACGTTTTGGAGCAAAGAAATAACCGCTTGGGAGACTTAATAGGGATGTTAACAAAGGGATTGAATCTGAATTCTCTGGAACTTTTTATTTCAATATCCTTCAAGTATAATCCTAGAGAAATTTGGATATTTTAATCACTATGAAAATCCCTTTAATAAAATTTTGTCAAGAAATGTGTAAATATAACTTTCAAACGTAAGATCAAATACTTCATTAAGGCTCCCGGTGGTTGAGACCCTGATGTCCAGAGTCGAGAATTCGAATGAGAAGATAAAGGTACTATGGGGAAAAAAAAGTACCGGCGTATGGGTGCCATCCTCATCGTGAGGAAGGTTCGTCATCAATTGCCCTCCTGTTACTTCCAGCTTGATTATTTTCGATTATTGTCAATGTTGAATAATTATAGTATAACGCGAGTGCATTATATAAGCATGCATCATGGAATATCTCATAGTTATAATGTTACAGTATAACGAATTTACAGTTTAAATACATCTACTGATAAAAAAGAATCAAAACGACAACGTGTTGTATAGTTTCAATGAATCTTCTAACCTTTCAGCTTGAAACTACTTGAACTGCAAGATTTACCCAGAATAAATTATTTTAACATCTCCTGCAGATATATATTTTAAATTTCTTTTTTACCCCGTGACGGCAGAAATTTAATCATGAACTCGTGATCGGCGTTGTTTTACCAAAATGGTGGGTTTATGGCCTTTAACACTGAAGATCCTTAACGAAAAAAGTTAATGATGCGCATTAAATTTGTTATGGCTCAAAGCCCTCATTTGACAGTTAACGGGAGGTGGATGTTCTTTTACCAAACTCAATCCTATCACAAACGGGTTTTGTATCGCTTCAAAACCCGAGTTAAAATAAACAATCAATCACACGTGACATTCGCATTCATTCTGTGTCTAATGCCATTCGTAAACGATCGTTTTGACGCGAAATTTCCCTCATGGCAGGGGCTTTTTGCGTCTGCCGTTACCCACGTTTGGACATCATGCGGTGGGTTTTTGTTTAGTTCTAATCAATTTTGGGGAGCCCCTGGAAAGGGGTGGGGGCCTCCCCCACTTTCCCGTCAACATCTTAAAGAAGTTTCGGTTATTTTATTTAGATTACTACCCCCCCTACCACACAATTACTATACATGTGCAAACATCCCCCATTCCCCTTCTAAGGATTCCAAAATTTCGGGGTTTTGGCAAAAAAGAAAAAGCCCCCAGTTTTTTAATTTTTTCTTTTTACCCAAAAAAAACCAGGCCCATTTGAAACTTTTTTAAAAAAAAGAATTTTTTTTTTAAACACCCCAAAACCCTCCCTATCCAAAGGGGTTATTCCGTTTTTCATAAAAGCCCCTCGAAAGAGGGATGACAAAATTGTGGGTTTTTTAAGCCCCTTACGTTGGGTGGGGGGGGAAGCTAAAGCCGGGTATCAGCTCGGGTGTTGTCCTCGTCACTCGACCGTGGTTCATGGTAACACTGCTATTAACGAAGGGACTTTGTTGCTTTATAGTGTGACGTTAATAAACCTTTACTCACTAGTCTCGTAAACCTTAATGAATACAGCTTAAAGCACAATACATTTTTAATTAACTCCTTGCTTCTCACTCCAAATCACAGGGTGAAATTTCCTCTCTACCCTGCCCGTGATATTTCCCGGGGTGGATGTTAAAAGAACGCTAAAAAATTAAAACTATCTATTTTTTTGCCGGAAACGTGTTTATATCTCCCCAGATGGCAGCACCAGATTTTAGCAACGTGTTTGAGATGGCTATTTTATATTAGATTTGAAATTAAATATAATTTTAGCGTTTTTTTTTTAACCTTTTCTCAGTTGCTTAGTTCCGCTTTTTTGTGAATACACGTAGGTTGCATTCTGTGATAAAAATATCAATTTTTTTTTTTGTATTCATCATGGAGTTAGTCAGAAGTGAATAGGGACTTTAACATTAAAGGATCAGATTGATTCTGAAATGACCCATTGTTTTGAAAGTTGGTTAGTGAATCGAACGTGGTGATGGATCTGTAGAGTGTTGTTGGCTTTTTTTCTCGTGCTTTGGGGTTTTTCTCCAAGGGGAAAAATTAGGGGTCTTTTTTTTCTTGTAAAAATGAAAAAAATTCTCCTTTAAAATTTAAAAACATGTTTTTAATTTTTTCCTTTTCTGGAAAACCAACATTCGTATTAAACCCCAACTTCTTTTTTTTAAAAATTTTTATTTCAAGCGAAAAAAAAACCCAAATTTAAAATACATTTATTAAACATAAAATTTGTTTTACATAATTTTTTTTGAATAAAAAAAGTCGCTTTTTTGACGGGTTTTTTTTAAAATTACGCGATTAAGGACTTTTTTACGACTCCTTCCCACTTTCCAAAGTTCGCGTTTTGCTTGGTTTAAAAACTTGTACAATTTTTTAAACCCAAAGACCTTCCTGGATCGGCTCGAATGAGAAAGGAGAAAATTAGAAACACCGACACCATTCTAAAGGGGCACTCGTGACCATTCCTATAAAATGGGATTAAAAGGGTCCGGTACTATGAAAATTTTGAAGTTTGATCCCCGCAGGTAATTGGCTGCCACCTTTTTGTAATATTTTATAAATATAATATATGAAATTGGTGACTTCTAAATACTGAGAGCATAAACTCGAATCAGATCAACACATTAAAATAAACTTCAATGGATGATGGTAATATCACTTAAGGGGGGCGAGAATAGTACCTTGAGGAATTTTGTGCAAAGTTAAAAAAAAATGGAACAATTTTTGAAACGGAATTGTATTTTAACTAGCGCAAAGTCTGAACACAAATTAACTAATTGGGTTTTCTTTCTGTTATTTTGTGAGTAAATTTGAGACTTACAGTAGATCCTACATTCTTGTATGAAATTAAAGTCAAAGAATGCTTGCATTCTGTATACCATAAATTTTATCTCGCATTTTACCATTTTTTTAAAAATAAAATGGAATTGAAACAATTTAAAATCTACTGATCCATCGGTGTGGGTGGGTGTGACTTCATAGATTCTGTGTTTAATTAAAATAAGCCCAGATTTAAGTTTTAAAAATATTTTAGAAAAAATGATCAGCTTTTATCTACAGTGGCATAGTCTAATAAACGGCTAGTGTAAATAAGACAAAATAAGAGTTCTTGAATTTAATTAAGGTGTCTATATACGTTCGCGAGCGCGCGAAACCGTGGTTTTGATAAACGTATAAAGGAATTACTCCATTGTGATATTTAGTGCAGAGTATTTTTCAATTGTATAAATAGTTTTTAAGTTATTTAAATCTGCATTTATATAAATAAATTTTTCTATTCCCCCCATTTTTAACATAAAGGAGAGTTATAACTTCAACTTATAGTTACACAAGGAAAAGAATATAAATTACTTGTGATAACTCGAAGGCAAAATGAATAAAATTTAGCTTCTGAATTTAGGATGCATCCTTGTTCCATTTCATAACATTTTAGTAAAGTCATTTTTCAATTCCTAATATTAGCTCACACTCTCTCTATATATTTATTTATCTTCGTGGAATTTTCAATCGTTAATAAAATACATTTTAAAGCGCTCCATTGAGCTGAAATTTTATATGCATGATTATTTTGGATGACAACACAGTAATTTAATTATAATTAGTTTTAATCAATTAATTTTTATTATTTAAAGAATTGCAAAACAGCCACGTTGGCGACTTAGCGACCCTTTTGGCGACTTGTGTCAAAATTTGAAAAAGTTTTTTTTCTCGCGTTTTATAAAATTCAGTTGAACTGAAATTTTATACACACGATTGTTTTGGATGACAATACGATACTTTAATGATAATGAATAAAAATTAATTGCCACTTAATGTTGTGATTCTGTCCTATGTATATACATATTTATATCACAATTGTAACTATTTAATAAAAAGTAGCTAAAATGTTTTTCTGGTGATCTAAGTAGGAATTGACTTAATTTATATATATATATATATATATATATATATATATATATATATATATATATATATATATATATATATATATATATATATATATATTACTTGTTTAGATTTTTACGCAATCCTCCACCTGGCGAGAAATTCCTTCCATTCGGTACGGGAAGCAGAAGATGTATTGGAAAAACATTTGCGGTGATGTTAATTAAAATCAGCCTCGTGTATATGGTCGGAAGCTTTGATATTGCTCTTTGCCCTGCCACTAAGGTAAGCTTTCATTTCATTATTCGAGAACTTCTGACCATTTTAATTCGCTTAGTCCGGCAACTTAGGTTTTAAGGTTTTCTGGTTCCCCTTTCACTCATCCTGATGTTAAATAATACAAGAAAGTGTGTATTAAATGCATTCACCTAAAATGCAGGAAAAACTATGCCTATTTTTATTTTGATAGGAAATACGTGAATCGATATATATGTCTCTTTCCTTTCTAATGAATGTTCTACTGAAAAGACATGACTTAGAATATTTTGAAGTTTTTAATGGATTTTCACACACGTGAAGTTTTCAATTAAATTAGAGAAGATCTATTTTTACCTCTAAATAAAAATTCTACCTATACTGCTACTAGGACATAACTTAATGAAAAGAAGCGCTTTTTCACGAAAATTATTAAATTAAAATAATTCTCGAAAAATTTAGAGGGCTGATTGTACAGCATTTTCTCTAGCCAAAACTATAATAATCAAACACCCTATTTGCTCTTAGCATGAGCTTATACTGCGTAGCTGATGTACTAGGGCCACTCCGAAAGAAAGTTTTATTTTGTTTATGAAAGAAGATTGCTTTTTTCTTTCAGCAAGTGTGCAAATGTAGTAAAAGTTAAAGGACATTGCTGGTTCAAGGACGGTAGGAGCGTCAAGGTAAGAAGCATGACGCATACGCAGAATCGAAGAGATTAGCAGCAAACCGGCGTGTTCAAGGTTTCTCGAATACAAATCGCGATGGCTGACAAAGTGGTTGATAATAGAAGCGCATACTTTTATCCGGCATGAATGGGCACGTAGTGTGTGCGTCATTCATGAAAGCCTACAGAGTGCGTGCGGGGAAGAGGTCATGTCTCGAAAAATGGCTAGTCACTGGTGTTGCATGTTCATAGAAAGAAGTTAGACTGTGTAAAGGCCGTATCACACGTACGAGTTTCAAGCAATTTTTCGTGAATTTTTATTCAGTTGCCATAGCAAAGGCTTTAGAATAACTGTTTGCTAGTGAGCTCAAAAAGTTGTTCCAAATATGTTGCTTGAAATTCCAGCCAATGGTGTTCTTCTACGCCCTACGTTATAAACAAGATGGCGGCTTCGGTTTCGTCTAACACATAAAATATGCCGTATAATATTTTAATGGTGTATAATATTTCAACGGCATATAATATTTTAAATAGGATGGTGCTCCATTTCTGTTTACACCCATCAACAAAAGCGCAAGCGAAATCAAAGAAATAATTTTAGATGTTCGTTTTCCGAAGCAGAAAAATCGGCGAGTAATTTTTCAATGTAGAGATAGAGCGCGGTTGACGTCAGACCATGTCGTTTTGTTTACTGCAACTCTTCCCCCTCTAATTAGGCTACAAATTAGACGAAAAAGTTGCATGGAAAATGTACGTGTGATACGACCTTAAGATGGTCAAAGTGGTTGGTATAACCCTCTCAGTACAGAGGGTGCTGGTTCTGAATTTACTTTATGATCAGAAGCCTGTACGTGAACGAGTGCAGACGTATTCTATTTGTTATTAAACTGAAAATTAACCTTTTTATTGATTTTTCGATAAATTGGTTATATACCACTGAACCACCATTTCCTGTCGTGATTTGACCCCCTCAATCCACGAAAGAAAACAACATTGCCTCATCGGACTTTTCCCTTCATTAAAAGTGGGGCGTAACTTCCAAAATAATGACTGTCCAACATTGAGTTTTATCGGAGGGTTTTTTCAAACGGATCGCACCCAACGACAAATGTCTCATTGTCGGTAGCGACTATGTGGAAGAGTAGTGAAAGATGTAATGGTTATTTTTTGGCAATTAGGTTTTCGTGGGAAAAAGATGTGAAATTTTCGGAACGTCCCCCGTACTATATAGCAATCTGTATTTGTTAGCTATTTTATAAATTTTTCTTGCCGTTACCAGTTAGAATTTTTAACAACACTGTAACGACGTAGTGGGAAACTTAACGATTAATCTGACATCGAGTGTGTGAAGCGATAGGCAGCCATTCACACTTGAGGGTCGCGTGATAAAGACAAACTTGTTCCCCATTGAATTCAAACTATATTAAAACTCGCTCAAATGTCGCTTATGGTTTTCTTAATACAGTGCATCCCGCATGTATCGATTCAATTCATCAATAGGGCAAAATACTTCTTGAACCCTCTAATTCGGTTAGACTAAATAATTTGATACTGTCCAAAAATGTAATATTTGAATATTTTTTCTAGAGTTTTGTTTTGAAGTAATTAAGTTAAAAACATATTACAATTGGAAACTAATGCATAGTTTATAAATTTACAAGCGAGATTATAGCTCCAACTTGTAAAATCAGCTAAAGTATTATTAAATAAACTGGCACAATTTGAATCTAAATTATCAGACCTCTGTATGTGTTAGATCCCCCAAATTCGGCTTGGGCACGCATGCTTTTTTCTCCGTAGAAGATGTGGTGCTGACATTGACGACTCGAGAAGACTCTCCTATTGAGATGAGAATGTTGTAAGAGGCTGTCAAACTCCTCCTTTCCACTTGAATGTAGTCTTAAACTGTAGCTCAATTGCCTTTTAATGGATTTTTATGGACCTATTTTAATTTTTTAAATTTTTGTATACATATATAAAGTTGAATGTGATTGGTTATTAAAACGTTTTAGTTAAAGTTTCCGTTTAATTATTTCGTAGAATATCACTGAAAGTAACGTTGAAAAATTGGATACAAAAATTGAATCTTCAAACATTTTTTTGTTGATCTAACGAAAGATTTTTTCTAAAAATCTGAAATGCAATTCCCGAATGTATCTCCCCCTTGTACTGGGTAAGTGAAACGGAAGGGATTAGCATTTCTTTTTCCGTAATAGTTTCAACGTTCTGTTGGTAAGGAAAATCATTTAATGAAGTTAACCTTGCGAAATGAAACTTGACCAGTGACGTAAGGTTGCAGCTTCCAAATTAGTGTAGAAAAACTCAAAATAGTTAACTATCTTAATTTCGCACAGAAAATTGCTTTGGAGGGGGGAGGGGAACAGTTGTTTTGAAAGTGGTAAAGTAATCGGCTGTCGCCACTGTAGAGAGCCTTTTCGTGACATTCTTCTGCTATATTTGTCTCGTTCTACAGTACATCTTATCATGAAGCCCAATTTTTTTGAATTATAACTGTGCAACCCCAATCGAGTAGACCAGTCCTCTGTAATTTCCGTATACAATACAACAGGGGTGGTAGATTTTTCCAGGGGACAGGCCATTTCAAACTTTTTCAAGGTGTTGCAGTCCCTCTAGTCTCGCTGGCATCTGTGTTTCACAAATGTTTCTTTTAAAATGCATGTCTTATTTCTTGGTAAACGCGCCCTCCCTAAAAAAATGTGCCTACTCCTGCTATGACAAGAATAGCTTAGAAACCAATTTCATGGACTCGGCTGAAAGAGTCATCAGGAATTCAAAGCCTACGATTTCAATACATGACAGTTCATCCCAGACTGAAATTTTGATTTTTATGACGAAGTTGCTGCGCTCATAAACCCAAACATTATCACAATCATGCTAAGATTTCCTTGGAGAAGAGAAGTTTGACAACACTGAAATCTTGAGTAAATGCATCGCATTTAGGAGCTAAGATTAAAGGTATGCAATTCGGAAATGGTAAATTTTAGGTAGGCAGATTGCCTGGTGAATGCACAGAAACTGACTTGTGCCGCAACTGAAATATGGAGGTGTAGATATATACAGGTTTGGGGCAGTTTTCCCCCTGGTTTGTTCTGAAGAGGGCCTTTAGTTCCTGCACGAGGAAATCTCAAGATAGACGCCTGTTTCAACATTGTGGACAATTCCATGCATCTTACTTTGTGAGAAAATTTGGAGATGATCCATTTGTTTCAGCTCTTTCGCACTCTTGTCCATTTTGCCCAGCCGGTATAGAAATGGTTTGCCGACATGGTTATTCAGAAATTGGAAACCTTTTTGAACTCTTTATATAAATTCCATAAAACATCAGAAATGTTTTGGAACGTCGCTTGACAACGCCTCAAATTGGTGACGGAGCTGACCGATGTCCTATAAGAATGGCCTGCAGTTCTTGGTGCAATGTTCGAAAAACTAAACCTCTCCAGAGTGGCTGCTTTTGCAGCAAAAGGCAGCCCAACGTCATGGAGGGTTTTTGACTAATATGTGGTAAAAGAAAAACATACAGGTGTCGATGTATTTTTGATTGCTAGTGTAGAAGAGATTTGAAACAAATGCAAGGTCTAAGTAGTTAATATTGCAACAAACTGCCATTCGATATTACTTTCTTTCAGCTCCATATAAAAGCTGTGTACAACTAATGTTCTGATAAGATCTGTATTAGAAATCTTTGCCAGTTTTAAAATACTTTTCGATAGAATTGGATTACATTTATTATATAATATTCCTGTACAAAGGTGGCATTTCCTCTAGAAAATTATAAAATTCTATTTCCATAATTGAAACTTTAAATCAAAATTCATAACATACTTGGCATGTGCCTAGCTATACCTTAAACTAGTTACTTTCAATACCGAGTTACCGCTCAATCATAAGAATCTAAAAAGTTTCAGACTTTTTGCAACTCGATTCGAACTGAATCTTAAACTCTATGAAAGTCTGTCATATGCACAAATCTCCTGTCAAGTAATAGTGAGAATTATTAATGCCAGTCTTGGTCTGGTTATGTAATTCAACGTTAGTTAAAGGATTAAAATGAAATTTGTCGGTAAGAAAGGGTACAGTAACTTGTGATTACAGCCAAAAATGGAAAGGGGGTGATTGAGACTGTTCAACTCAGTTTGAATGCAGATTACATATCCATTGACTTGACTTTTGCGGCTGTCGTTAATCTGAAGTAAAATTCTTTACGTGGTGTCGAGATTTAGCATTGAATGTAGTTTCTAGAGGTTATTTCATCTCGTGTACCATCTCTTGCCCTTAAAAAAAACTCTTTCGGAACGTCCCTTGTATAATCAAACAAGATCGCGTTTAAGGAACTTCGATAACATCCTCGGAAAGACTATGGATCCTGGTAGAGTATTTCATTTGTTAAGAGTTTCCAGCTATCTATATTTTTGCCGAGCTCTAATACACTTAAAATGCAAGACTTTTACAACAGACGAATGAGAAGATAAATTGGTACTCCTTTTCCTCGACTCGCGCAACAAGTTGATGCCACTGAGAACAGACAGATTTAACATGCATCACCCTCACTGCTTGGGAACGTGAAATCTGGACCAAGTACGAATGGTTTACGAGTTAGTTAATGTATTCTTTTAAACTTCAATATAAATTTTAGCTATAGGCTTAAGTGTGGGGCTGTATGCCAACATTACTATTGAAATATCATTCATGTTAATTGTAGAGCACTGAGCTGTTATAATTTAACATTCACTTATTACTTTCAATATGAAATTTTTAGTATCAAAAAGATTCAATATCGTGATAGTATTTAGAAATTAAGTCTTGCGCGTAAGAGGTAATTTCAAACTAGAGGTAGAACGATATGATCTTTGAATTGAAAATTGCAGATAACATGACGATAGCAGGAAATAACATTAAACTTATTGTAATTATGTTTTCAGTGGTGTCCAGAATTGTGGACACTTTTTAAAATTGTTATGTTTTTAAGTTTGTATGTGTGTGTAGGGATTACAATACCGAATACCGGTATTTTGAGCCGTTTGTACAATTTTGAAATACCCGTATTCACAAGTTTAAACCCCGGTTTTTCGGTAATACTAGATTTTTTTTTCTTCAATTGTTTCCACTATGTTCAAAGATCACCAACATAACAAATAGGTTTCTGTTTTTATGTTATAGTTTTAATTATTGCACAATGATTAAAATATCTTATAATTGAAACAATTTCGCATCCATTTCAGAAGGTGAAGTTATTAAACGTCTATATTCCGCTCATTCCGTTGTTCTTATTTTTATTTTCCCCAGTTGGTTTTACAGTTCTCAATCAACTCATTAAATCCACCACCTGATTTTTTTTTATTCCCAGATACAACAGGAGAAAATATTACTAATCTGAACTTCAAAACATAGACATAATTATTTCTCTAATAAATAGAATTAAATACACTACTCCTAACTAAGCACTCGTTGAAAGAGGAATAACATATCCAAGCTCAACTACCTTCATTCATACGTCAACACCTGTTACTACAATATCTCTTTAACGGGTGAAATTAGATTGTGAATACAAAGTTGTGTGTCGTACAATCAAAAGAAGTTAAAATATGTGAATCATTAAAGACCAGAACAGCTCGGTACGATACTGCTCTTGTGCAGATTTCGTAGTCTGATATTCGTAACTGAGAAACCAAGACTCGCGAACTTTTGAAGAAAATGCGTAATATTTTGATATTTTTTTAATTCAGTTTATTATTCACATTCTATCTGTGCATATACTTTAGGATTCAAAATTATTTTTCAGATTCATTATATTCACTCATATATAAAAACCCATAATAATGAAGAATAACTTTAAAGAACATAAAAAATCAGTTGATAATACTTCGGTTTGGTTTCATTATTTATACGATAAAAAAAATATGTTGGCGCAATGTAAAAAAGATTCAAGGGTTATTAAAGTGAATGGAAGAAGTATATACAAGCGGACTCTACACATTTAACAAATTTGTTTCGTTTTTAAAGTAGAAGTAATCTAATTGCGATAAAGGTACAAATTTAAGCACAGTTTTCAAGCCCAAATTCGATTATTTCGAAAAAAAAATATAATTTGGACGAAATTATAAGTAAAATGACAGCATTAGACGGTTTGGCATTTAGAGTGGTTTTTACTTCTACTGAATTAAGAAAATCACTATACACCAGAGGTTTTAAAAATATACCAACATCGATTAATACTATAAGAACTGTAACAAACTACAGTAACAGTGTTCGCAATTCTTTGAAACACGAGCTAATACAGTTAAAATTAAATGGTGAAAAATTTTGTCTTATATTTGATGAATGGACGAGTGTAAGAAATAGAAGATATTTAAATATAAATATTCATTCAGAAAAAAAAGCTTTGGAATATAAGACTTGCACATGTCTCGGGAAGTATGCCAGCCGAAAAATGTGTGGAAATGTTTAAATCTAAATGAGCGAAACATCGATTATCCCTGAAAAGGTATTGTATTAATAACGATTGATGGAACAACAGTTGGAAAGTTGATAGGTTCAAATCAGCAATTGTGCTATGCTCACGGAATTCAATTATGAGTAATAGATGTATTATACCAAAAAAAGTAAGGAACAGAAGAATTCAAATACTGTAGATACAGAAAATTCGGATGCCAACTTTGAAGACAGAGAGTGATACTGACAATGAAGATGACGATATTACAAAAATATACACTAACTGAAAATAAAGTAGAACATATGTTAATATTAGATTCTAAAAGAACGATTTTTGAAAATGAAGATTCCAATCAAAAAGGCAATGATCGACTTAAATCATCAAATTAGATTTTCCAACAATGAATTCGACTTAATATCTAGAACTGTATCAGCTGTTGAGGCATTATGTCGGAGAGATTCTTATTAACAGCCAGTGCCACAATAAATTTCATGTTGCAGTCACTCTGAAAGAACAGCACACAATATCTGAATAATTACATTCTACATTGAAAAATCGCACAGAAGAAAGGCATGTCGAAATAGAGAATGTCTTACAGTATTTATATATATAATTATAATGAAAATGAAAAAGAACAAAATAGACTAGCCAACTCAAATGTGATCAAGTTTGTAGTAAACTTTCTTAAAACTTTTTACTCTCAAACCTATCCACATTCAGAAGAATTCGGTACAGTTATCGAAAATGATGACACGGATATCGATAATGAAAAGGAATTGTCCCTTGAACAAAAATTATAGAATTATCGATAGCTAAAAGAAATTCAACAAACCAAAATACAGTATAGAAAGCAACTATATCCAGAACCATCCGATAAGAAATCGATTTATTTGAAGATGAGGGATTTAGAGGTAAATCTTGGGAAAAGTATATCGCTCATTACTAACAGTACCACCAACTAGCGTAGATGCGGAAAGATCGTTTTCTACTGCTGGTAATTTTTGCACAAAATTACGTCCCAGGCTTAATTATAGTACAATTGATGCTCTATGTTTTTTAAGATCACATTTCAAAAATTTGTAATAGTACCACAGACTGAATAGCGATATTCACTTTTTTGTTATTTAAATAAATAAGATGTCCCTTTACTTTTTTGTGATTCTTTGTAACATTAATTATAACAGTATATTTACATTATTAGTAAAACAAAAAACACCCAGGGTTTTCCTTCTTTTTCTAAAATATATAATACCGGTATTAAGTTCTAAGAAATACCAAATAACGGTATTGAACTTTCGGTCCGATATTGCAATCCCTATTTGTATGCTTATAAAAATTTAACGTCGCACAAAGTGCAAAGTATTTTATATCGTTTTAAAGAGAATTTAATACTGAATTAAATACAAAAACAAAATTCAAATATTTAGTACGCGAAAAAAAGTATGTTTATATACATTAGATACGGATGATAACAGTGAGTTATCAGAGCTTAGTGAGGTTTCCTTTATTCTTTCTTACAGCTTCACATCGATGTTTCATTGATCTTAAAATAGTTTTGAGCTCTTCCTTCGTTATGACATGATGCCAAGAAACAATTTCTATTCTCAATTATATAGTTCCCTTTTATTTCATTCGGACAAGAGTTTTCAAAAAGAGTAGATTGGACACGTGTGACGACAATTACATAACTGGTGGGTTGTTCAGTGACTACATCAGGCGAATGAAAGTTTTGTTTAAGATTTCTGAAGACAAATTTAACAAAAAAAAAAGCACGAAATGGCCAAAAAAAAGGGGAACCACATTTGTTAGTGACAGAAGAACAAAAATATCAGAGATAAAAGAATTTCAAGGACGGCCATCAGAAGTAAACTGAGTGAAGCTGGTGTTTCTGTCAGTTCAAAAACAATCAGGAGTAGCTTAGCAGATATGTCTAAAAGGTAAAATTCTAGGAAAAAAGCTCTATCTCAATTTACAACAGCGCTAAAAGGGGCTATAGTGGGCAATGGAACACATTAATTGGACAATGATTATTGGTTTCAGTTATATAGAGGGACGAAACTAAAATATTGTTATTCGGTAGTGATACCCTAAAATATGTAAGACGCAGAATAGCAGAAATGCTACATCCTAACTGCATCCGTTTAACTGTGAAGTACCCACATAGTTTTATCATTTAGTCACGCATATAAGCAGATGGTATAGGTCACCTTCATATCATCGATGGGATACTGAATGTCATAAAATTCATTGACACCATTCTAGAATCCAACTTTTGCCTTCCACCAGGGATCTATTTACCAACAATGCTTCTTTTATTTTTCAGCAATATTCTGCTTCTTGCCACGCAGTAAAGTAAGTGAAAGACTATGATAACTCAATTTTATCATCAGTATCTAATGTATACCGACAGATATTGCAGCATAATTTTTTTGCGTTGCAAATATTGGAAGTTTGTTTTTTATATTGATTTCAGTATTAAATTTCTCTTTAAAACGATGCAAAATACTTTGCATTTTTGCAACGTAAAATTTTCTATAAGTATACAAACTTAAAAAACATAATTTTTAAAGTGTGCACAATTTTGGCCACCACTGTATATTTAAAAAGAAATACATGTATAATTATAAACGCAAGTATTTATAAAGGCAAATTTGGTATATCTAACCAAAATCAATCAAATTTTCAAAAGTGATCTATAACACAACATAAAACTAATAACTAATATTAAATGCAAAAATATAAAAAGTAGCAAGAATGTAATAGTTAAGAAAAAATATATTTTAATAATTCAACAAATTTTGAATAACATACAAATCTAATGCAAATAAAACAATGATACTAATATATGAAGGAGAATTTATAAAAATTATCGATATACACTCTTCCATTCAGAAGGAAAACACACACAAATGACAGTATTTCATCACAAGGAAGCTTAAGATTTAGTGTCCTGTATTTTTATTATTTTTCCATGAATACATCAAACATTTTAATTGTAATTCATTAAAAATAAATTGCTTCCCGAGATTCTTTAATTAAATTCTTAATCCAATATTATTCTTACTAAATTCCCATTTGCTTAAGTAATAAGTAGCTTAAGAAACTCCTCTTAAAATTCTCTAAATTACCAAAGAATCTGGAATCTAGTTCATCCATGGTAGCCTAGTGGTCAAGGGGGGCACAAGTTCGAGCTTGGTACCGGTGAGGGAAGGGAGTGATACACGTTAAATATGTCGAGGCTCAAAACTCCTACTGTTGGGGTGGTGTGGAATTTAGGAGAGGGGTTGACAGCTCAGATGTCTTGTCCTTGTCATTTGACCATGGTTCAAAGTTACAAGGTCTTCCACCGATTGCCCTCGTGAAGCTTTATAGGGCGTGAGTAAGTGAAGATTATTGCCGCACTGTTCAGCTACACAAGAGCTTTTGGTGACGGACCTCGTAATTTTGAACAATGGTCAAGTGACGAGGATGACACCTGAGTTGGCACCCTCTCTCCTAACTACCACACCAACGGGAGGACGTTTGAGCTCTCGACAGATTTAACGCGCATAGCTGCCCTACACGGCGGGTCTTTAGTGGAGCAGGGCTCGACAAGCCAGACACAATCCGATACCTTCCCCACTCGACTACCGTGACCACAAGCTTTATAGTGCAACGAAAATGTAGTTCTCTCTCAGTTGGTATTTAGTTCAATCTTATCTTTAAAATCAAGTTGAGAGAGAGAGATTTTGTTGTAGCGCTGACGGATTAACTAATTAAAAACTGCTCAAGTTCCAAAATTTATCAATATCAGAGGCAAAAAGGCAGAGATCTCGAATCTTGAAAGCGGCTTCTATCTTGACAAGAAAAACAACTCCAAATTAAGTTGGAATTTCCAGTCGAATAATTCTAAAAAAGCTTTACAAGATTTAACCCACGATTCTCGTAAGCCACCGAAATTTGAAGACCTGGAAGGAATGAAATACCAATTCCTACGTTCGCCATAATAGTGATTGTTTCATCAGAAGAGTTTTAACAGTTGCTGCCGTTTATAAAAGTTTATATATGGAACTGTCTAACAATTATTCAAAAACATCTTGGAACTCTTGCATCTGTTCTACTAAACATTTTTAAACATGGAGGGATAAACTTGTACCTTTTTACGACGTTTTTTTAAATTAATCATAAACGGTAAGTCAATAAAAGTCAATTCTATAACTAAATGGACGCGAAGGAGTAACTCTTTTTCTAACAAATTATCTATGTTTTGATTGTAAAAGTTTATTTTTAACACAAACACGATACGTACACAATTTGACGTATTGGGGTTTCGTAATTAGACATTTTAGGAGAGCATGATACCACCAATTTTTAGAATCAATTTGTGACGATTCAATTTATTAAGCGTTTGTCAGCAAATATTATATATTTTTTATTTAATTCTTTAAATTTCGACATACATGAAAGTAGGAATTAATATTACATTAGTTTAATGTGATTAATTAAAAGGTTTTAAATTTTTAATATATTTTGATTGTAAGAGATGGCGACGCCAACCAAACGAAATGAAATCTGGAGGGAATGAAAGACTTCGTGCGCGATGACGCCAGACGCCATCTCAGCGATCACTTTTACGCCAACCATGAACGACGCCCTTGCCTCTGCTATGGTTTCAAAACCAAAGCAGACCCCTTTTTAGGCTTAAGGTATCCGACTATGTTCGAAATCAGGATTTTGCAATAGCGTACAAACACGAGAGTTGGTTTTTAATATTTAGTGTTACTTAGATTAAAATACACGAAAAAGTTGTCTTTAGAATATTATCACAACATATATGAAAAGTTATTCAAATGTAATATTTTGGCAAAAAACGAACTTAGAATAATCTTTTTTTTAAAACGTTCTCCTTTTATAAAAAAAATGCTTCTATAATAATAATATTTTGCTTATATAAAGTAAAGACTTCTCCCCCAGAGATTAAAACAAATTTTTGGGAAAACACATTATTTTCAGAGTTACTCCCCATTGAAATAAATGGCATTTTTTTTTAAAATTTTACTTTGTTGTAGAAAAAATATATGGATAACCATTCTAAGTTGTATTTTTCTTTCTAGTTCCCTCTGTACAGAGGTCTGAGCTTATATAAAAAAAATATTTTTTTAATAGGCATTTTTCCATAAAAAGAGAATGTTTTGACAATATAAAGCTCTATGTTAATTTTTCGCTAAAATATTGCATTTAAATAACTTTTTATTGTAATAATATATATTCTAAAAACAATTTTATACGTGTATTATAATCTAAGTGGCACTAAATAAAAAAAAAAAAATATTCGCTTGTATACTTTTGTGAAATCACTGTTCGAAACGTAGTCTGATACCTTAACCATGTTTGGCCTCCATCCCCATTTCACAGTGAACCCTGCTCTCTATTCAAACTGTCTTTTAGTTTTTTTTTTAAATAATTTAAAGTGTTTAAAAAGTGATCCCAAAATTTTTTTTTATCTTAGTAAATTGTTTGCTAACTTGGTTACATGTTTTCTTTTGTTCAAAATTTTACTCTACCACTAGACACCGTCCCACAAGAATAAAAACTTGTTTTTCCCCAGGGGCTCACCTTTTTTAGGTGGGAGAGGTCACAACCCGAGGACCTAGTGTTCTTTTCCTTTTCCCGGGGTTTTCTATCTTTGGTAAACATGTCACGACCCCGGGGGAATGATCCTTCTCTATTTTCGACCCCCCATCTTGTCATCCCCCTCCTTTTCCCGTCCAGACCACAGACCTATGAATGTTTGGCGTAGTATAGCCAAAACTGGCTCTTGCGCCATAAAACACCAAACTCATCATCACCCACAAGAATAATGTTCTATCAATGAAACCATTGAGTTGTGTAAACAAAGTTAGTGTAATCTTACATGATCAGGTTTATATATATCTTTCTAAATATTTTTATTTCCTCAATAAATTGCTTTCTTTTTATTGCGACTCTTGAATTAAATTTTGCCTCCTTATGAGACAAAGGACTACATATTCGTTCTTCACATACAGACTTGGCATTCATCGGAAACTAGAAAATAAAACTCAATATGAATAAGTTAATTGAAATAAAACTTCCTATGTAATAAGATTTATAAGCTCCTTCTCCTGTTTTAGTAATTGATATTGCTCTAAGAAAACATTATCAAGGTTTTAAGGTTCGGGACCATTGGAATTTTTTCGGTGAATATTTCAACCCCTTTAAAAATACAACTATTGCCCTTGCAATTATTTTTTTTACCAATAATTCAGTATTACACAAAAAACCGCCTTCTTTACTTTTCTGTTTATTTTAAATAATTTTTTGTTGATACTTAGAATTGATGTTAGATACCATTCACAAGAAGTCAAGTAATCGGAGGCAAATGTATTATAAGTGTGATCTATGGTTACAAGATTTCTCTGAAATTATTACATTAGTCATTTTATGACGTGAAATTCGCAAAGAAAGTATCAACTGAAAAGAAATAAAAATTTTTCTTAAGTGATAAACAAGAAGATGTAGAAAAAAGGAAGCTTGACTCTTAAAAATCATTCCTAATAGTGGATAAGGATATATTGAGGAACTGGAACCCGAGGATAAACTAAAACCTATTTTACTCCTTCTTTAAACTTCTCGAAGACTTCCAAACTTGAAAAATAAAACTTTCAGACGCGCAAATTTCTTAATCAATAGTTTTCCTTTGAATTGGTTGCCAAATTGTTGAATTTCGGAGAACCAAAAAAAATTCTCGCCTCTTCCAAACCTGCGGTAGGAACTCTCGATTTCGGGACAACATAGCGGTCAGAGGTTGTAAAATAGAATCTACATCCTGTCGGTGACTGCAGGAATACTGAAATCTAGAACAATGGTCTCCGAACTTTCTCATTACATGTTCCTAAAACAAAACTAATTGAAAGAAAAATACCCCATTTAATGTATATACAGGAGAAAAGGGATTCGCTCATCATATCTCGGGAACTATTAGGCCTTCGACTTGAAACTTGGCAGGCATGTTTCTTTTGTTGAGTAGAGATCCGTTAAGAACAGGTTTTATAAAAATTAATTCCCAAGGTGAGATAATGGTCGCGTTAGACAAATTCTCATTTCTGAACTATTAGATGTACAGACTTGAAATTTAGAAGACATGTTTCTTATGTTGTTTAGAAAGATTAGCTTAGAATGAGTAGTAAAGAAATTGTCCCGGAAGGGGTATGTGGAAGTGTTAAAAATAAATATGCTTCCATCTTAGAAACTCAAGTCCCCGTTCCCGGTAATGTATCACTGTCATACACAAGCTTCAACGCTTCGTAAATCTCTATAACGCTATTTCAGAAGAGAACACAAAATTTGATATTCATTCTGTGCTCAACAAACTCCACTTTTCTCAATCGCTGGATGCTAAGTTCATTCGCCTCAAAAAGTACGACGTCGGGGTGAGCCACCGTCCTCTTGATTTGGGACAAACCACTTTTAGAAAATGGGGAGAACACAGAGACATTATCGTAGTCGCTCTACTGCAAAAAACGTTTACGTTATAGGCCCAGTCCGGGAACTTTTGAATCCTACTTCGTATAGTCATATGGCATCGTGTGTGGAACTCTCAGAGAAACGGGAGTGATAAAAAAAATTTAGAAGTCTCTGGTTTAAAGAATAAGGTTTGGAGCCCAGCAAGGTATTGAAGATCTGTTTTTATCAAAGACTGCCTTGTTAAATCATGAGATCAGTTTCACTTTAAATTTAACTGAGTTCTCGTGAGCCGAAAAAAGAAATGTTATAATTATAAATTTCCAGTACTGCCCTGATAGCATTGCATTGGTTGAATAAAGAAATAGATATGCTCAATTGAGGCAGTAATTATAGTCTAGTAGTCAGTGACATACATCCTAGTGTAATTGAAGTATGTTGATGTCCTGATTTATAACTTAAGAATCGTGGCTGGGAACGGGAAGCTTCTGCACATACAAATGGAAAAGTTTTTTTTAAGTACTCCCAAGCAATGTGGAATTTAAGAGAGTGTTCAAATGCCATCTTCAGCACGATTAAAAGGTACTTCACGACTAACGCTCGTATTGCTTTAGTACAAACTTCACTTTCAATTAATTCTGTGATATTAACGTGTACAATCGAGTTAATTTCAATGCGCTAAATGGGTTCAACTGAGCACACTTGAGATAACTCGAGCGGAATCATATTTTCTGCTGCTGGAAGTTTCCCACTGGAACATAAGCGAGCGTGAGACTGACTGCGATCGATCATCGTGAGCTCACAAATTTAGAAAAAGACTTGTTTGTTATATTATACGGTTTCTTTTAGACATCAGCATTTGAAATGCTTATGATTTGTATCAAAAATTGATGTGAAAAAAAATTTAGATTTCATAAACAAATTAGCAGAAGAGTGAGTGAGTGAATATTAACGGCAAACTGTTCAGCTACACGAGGGCTTTTGACGACGACCCACGTAATTTTGAACCATGGTCAAGTGACGTGGACGACACTTTTGGGCTGTCACCCCCCTCTCCTAACTACCTCACCACACCAACAGGAGGACGTTTGAGCTCTCGACAGATTTAACGTGCATCGCTCCCTACACGACGGGTCTTTAGTGGTACTGGGCTCGAACTCGTGACAAGGCCAGCCACAATCCGATACCTTGACCACTCGGCTACCACGGCCAAATTAGCAGAAGAAAGTCATACTAAAGAAAAGGGGATGATCAAAATGTTTTGGAACTCTACTGCTAAAGGAACATAATTTTCATAGTTTTGTTCCACCACCATCAAAAAAAAAATTGCTGCGGGGAACCTCACGCGATAGAAGTGAAACTTCTTTGGCGACGTTGGAACATTAATTATCTGCTCTAATATTTCAAACTGACCGTGTACATGTCTCAATCGCCTAATTTGCATGAAAGGTATTCGTGGCAAATTGATTTCTTTTTTGTACCAAATCCGAAGTAGGAAGATATGTGCTGGAATTTCTGGGTATACAAAACTATTCTATTTTGATAAATTTAGTATACTTAACCTACTTAAACTTTGTCGGCAATTGTAACCTTCTTTAATGTCTTCTAAATTAATATCCGGTAAAATATTTTTGTGCTCAACAAAAAACAGACGTTCTCAAATCATCTCGAAACCATGACCTACCAGAAATCGAACACCCGTGACCGAAAGGATTATCAACAAATAGCTTTTGAAAATCTTTGTGAGCATTTTTATGGGTGAGTGAATATTAACGGAACACTGTTCAGCTACACGAGGGCTTTTGGAGACGGATTTCGTAATTTTGAGCCATGGTTAAGTGACGAGGACGTCACCTGAGCTGGCACTTCCTCTCCTAACTACCACACCACACCAACTGGAGGACGTTTGAGCTCTCGACAGATTTAACGCCCTACACGGCGGGTCTTAAGTGGCACTCGGCTCAACTCATGACACGCCAGCCACGATCTGATACCTTGACCACTAGGCTACCGTGGCCACGCATTTTTATGGGAATCATAGTCTTTGTAACGTAAGATAGAATTTTATCATCGATTCACATGCATCAGTTCCAACTCGCACTAGGCTTGTTGAGGGCTCCGTAGTTGATGACATAGGGTGGTTCACAAAGTCCGTATTAATCTGTGCTGTCATTAGAAGATAGCATTCCCATCCCTTAAACTCGGCATTAAGAGAGTATTTTGTAATGTTTTTTTTTTCCGTGCTCGATATTCTCTCGTGTGTACTCTGATGGAGATAAATTTGAATTATTTTTCTGTGTGCATCTGACTGGAATGAGCCCTCTCTCTGCGCATCCTGCGATTTCCAGGAGTACGCATTGACTGTGGAACCCGTATTGTTCCTGTTTATGTTTTCATTTATGATTTTATGTTCATATTTGTATGATTTAATCCTATATTTGGATATAAAAACTCTTTTACAACAACTTTTTGAACATTTTAACTCTAAAATGTAGTTCAATATGTAGATTTGAGATACGTAATAAAAATTATGCAGTAAGAGGGTTAATAATAATTCAACGCAAATGAAAATTAAAAAACAAACAAATTAGCCGTCGAACACATCACCATGTAGCCAACAATCTAAGGAAATATTTTAAAAAAGAGGCACCCTTTTGCTGCGAGAGCTATTTTGTCTACTCCGTAATGCACACACTGCAACTCATACAACCATCAATAGATGTTCCCGGGTCTGGGGGAAAAGGATCCCCAATCGGAAGGTGGGCAATCACCCAACTTTTTCATGGATATGACGCAAATCACGTGGTATCCCCGCTTCTCCTCTTTTCCTCTCGATGGACATCTTCTCACCATGACGACGATTCGGGGGATGAGAAGGGTGAGGGGAAGACACTTCCGTTTGCTTTTTTACCCAAACGCAAAACTGGGCAAATTTATCATTCCCTCTCGAGTGCAAAGAAGTTCCACTTCAAAAACGCTCCCACGAGTTGTGCTGCTAAAAGGGATATCAAAGAAAAAAGGAAAAAAGAGAAAGGAGTCGTTGCATATGTAATAGCTCAGTGTTCCGCAACCTTTTTATCGCCGCGGACCAGTCAACGTTTGTTAATTTTACCGCGGCCCGCTGAGGGGGAGGATGTTGATTGTTTATATTTTAGACTGTTTTGATTTAATAATTTTAATTTTATTGTATTTATATAATCGTGACTTCTGAATAAAATATAGCTACACTAAAAAATGAGTATAAAGTGATTTAACAAGGAATATTGATTTTCATAAAAAGTAGCCTAAACCTAAGAAAAATATACCACAGTAAATAAAAGAGAAATAATTTAATATTTCTTGTGCGGACCGGAGGTTGCGGAACACTGTAATAGCTGATAAATGTTCTGCTATATGCTGCGCCTTGCTTCCAAATAAAAAGAAAAGGAAGTTTTGAATATTTTTTTAAAAATAAATACTATTATTATTATTTGCTGTTGAAGTATAAATAAATATTTTCTGATAAAAATGATGTGTTTCGGAACTGCAATTCGAAATGAAAGACAATAAAAGTCGATGTCTCTGGTGCAGTGCAATATTCGGCCTTATCTGCAACAGGGATCAAAATCCAAAACTAAAGTTCTGATTATTATTATTATTTTTTTTTTTTGCCAAAATAAATTTTTAAAATGGGTTTTCTTAACTAAAAAAAGTATATTTTTTGACATTTTTTTTTTCAAAAAAATGTGCGTTAAGGGGTTAATAATGTATGCAAAGTTACAACTTCCATTTTCACAATGAATTATTCTCAAAAGAAAAAAACGAATCATAAAACTAATGTTCGATTTGAAACATTTTCTCCCTTTCAGGATGTATCTTATCTTGAAGAAAAGTAATAGAATAGAAAGATAACATTCTTTTGCCTGTTATTATATCACTGATAATTAAAAGAAGATTAAAAAAAAGAATGCACAAGCATATCATTTGCCTTTTATTGTTTTAATATGACAAAGACTTCCTCGTTCATTTCGCGTTATTGTGTCTGTTTTAGTTTTTCATTTTACGCAGCAGATATCACAGTTTCTCTTAAACTCTGATCCAGCAAGCACTTTTGTACGAAGGCCGTCTTTTTACTTTTGCTACAGATCTATGAGAGATCAGGAAAAATGGAGTTTATGGAGTTTATCTTAGATACTTTGGTGATTCATTTTCTTGTCGGTGTTTTCAGTGTTGTTCTCCTCTACTGGTAAGTTGAAATTTCATTTGAAATAAGCATATCACAGTAGGACCCTAATTTCACGAATCCCTGTTCCACGAATTTCTCGATTTAACGAATTTTTCTCTTTTCCCGATTAAAATACGGGCAGAAATTCCCTATATAATGTATAATAAACCCCCAAATAACGAATTATTTCAGCAGCTAGAAATTTTTATTAGTTTGCATATTAGAAAAAGATGTTTTTATCCAAATGACATATCCTCTTTGTCTGACAGAAAGACTTTTCTTATGAGCAGCAAATTTCGACGAGGAAGGGGTGAAGATCATTATTAGACTTAACAGGTGCAGATGAATCATGAGGGCAACATATCGTACGAGTCTTGAATAGGACAGGAAATTCCTTTCTTATCTCATCCCACTGCACAACGCTAGGGACATTTTAAGATTTTAACGCCTATCTGTGCAAGTGAAGTTAAGGAAAGTGTTGACTTGTCGAAGCCAATAAATAGTGACTCTAATACAGAAAACGATAAGGAATCTCCTATCGTTACAGTTTCTGATGTTTTATATTGTTTGAAAACTGTAGAAACTTACCCCTCTCCTATGCAGTGAGATGTTGCTCGACTTCACCCCAATTTTGAGGGGTCCTCCCATCACTCTTTCCCTTCCACCAACATCATGAGAGGACTTGCGGCTCGACGGCTATTTAGAGTATCCTCATGTCGCGAAGGCACTATACATTTACAAACATCCATGCCTTCTCTGGGATTCGAACCCAGGCCCTACGGCACCGTAATCAGCTTCACTAACCACTATACTGGATGGGTGGCTGCTATTAAATAATTATTTAAGTTAATGCAATTGTGTCAGGGTATATTATTATACTTTCATTTTAACTTCTTAATTTAACAATTTTGTTTTCTTTTTTTCTTGTTTCTACATTATTATTAAAGAATCATAGAAAAAATGTGTGTTTTTCATTAAATTGAAAAGAATGTTATATGGCCTTTTTTATTATCATTATGTAATTTCACTAAACCTATCATTAAATTCCAATAAAACAATCAACATATGTAGTCCGAATTTGAACTGAGCAACTTGTGTTCCGAAATTTTAGATAGATTCTAAACTTGTGCAATACATAGTGCGAAAACATAATGTTATAATTTAACTAAATTCTTTAAATAATTGCACAACTCTTAGACAATGGTAGAATCAGGCGAATTCCAGCTATTAATTCAAGAATCTAAGATTTATTTTGAATCGAAAATTTCATGTGTTTCATGTTAAATCCAAGTAAAAGATACAAAATTAGTTGGTGTGTTGCATTACTTCCTGAAAAATAAACCTTTTTATGAAGTAAAAGGACTCAAAATGTCAATTTTCTTCCAAGGACATTTCTGAATGCCCCGGTAGAAAACGTAGTTCATTTAAGATCGTTGCTTAGTTGCATAAACACCTTCGAAAATTTATTTTTACAGGATGAAAAATATTTATAATGCATAATAATATCAAGTTTATAGAATGAAATAACTGAAGGTATAGGGAACGAGAATCAAACGGAGAAAATATGCAAAAACTCTGAAATAATTTAAATAGAATTTTTTCAAGAAAATTTTCACATCACACAAAAGTTTGTATAGTTATAATTAACCCTTCAAATTGTTTAGTATAAGTTACTTATATATATATTAGCAGGTATACGCATCACAATAATTTAATTTATGGCATTGAATTATTATTTGTTACTTTCATATATATCATCATGAGGTTTGAGGTTGCCGTTATGAGATTTAAACAGTTTTACCCCCTCCCCCCTAAAAAAACTGTTTAATATGTCTTCTGCAATCTCTCTCTCTCTCTTTCTTGGTGTTTGTGTGTGCGTGAAGTAGTTAATTTTCTTTCAATCTGCAATTTCAAAGTTATACAGCAATATGATTTTCTTTTAAATTTGGTTTCCATAATGATATAATTTGAGATTTTGCCATTGTGTTTGAAATATTTTGCATAAAGTAATACAATGTATGTACCGAACAACTTTATGAACGATATAAATGTAAAGAAACTTACAAAATATTGAGTTTTATGTATATTGCTACAATATACATAAGAACCGCAAATATAAAATTTTTTTTTACTATTACTATAAACTCTTTTGCAAAAAAATCGAAGCACGTGAATGAAGTGGTTGTTTTTAATAAAATTAAATATGTGTACAACTCTTTCACAGATAATAAAATGATAAAAAAAAATCAAGGCCTACGGCTTGCTGTTACAGATTGAATGCTCAAATCAGTAGTTGGTGGAACCGCCTCTGGCTGCGATACGTGCTTGTTATATACCTCGGTAAGGAATGATAGATTCCTACTGCCATCCTGCGATACATTCTGCCATGCATACACCAGTTGTTGCTTCAGATCTACGATATTTTGGGGTGCTATAATCTGGTACTTTACCATATCCCAGACATGCTCAATTGGTAAAAGGTCTGGTGACCTTTCTGGCCGTGGAAGAGTATTAACGGCACAAAGACAGTCAAGAAATATTCGAGTGGTATTGGGCCTGTTATTATCTTGTTGGAAACTAGCCTCCACCAGATGACGTGCCATGAAGGGTAATATAATCGGCCGCAGGATGGTATCAACAGATCGTTGAGCTCTGAAAGATGTATGGAGGATGACTAGAGATAACCAGCTGTCATATGAGATTGCTTCCCTCCCTGCACACACCATCACATCAGGGGTTATGTCTGTATGCCTTTGTAAAACAAAGGGAGATTGAGACAGCTGGCCCGGTCTCTCCAGACACGGTCATCTGCTTTAAGAGTAAAGATGGATTCATCGCTGAACACTCTGCGATGGCATTCTGATGGCAACCATGATGATAGGCTGCGACACTCCTCCAGACGGTTCCGCCGATGTTGTGGGATGAAAGACAGATGTCTCAGCCAAGCGCCAAGAAACTGTGGAAGGTACCACGGTGTGTATGGAAGAGGCTGTTGTACGTTGAATAGTAGACAATGATACAATTGGAGCAGTTCGAGCCTGTCAAACAATCATCCGATCTTGTCTCCCATTTGTGCATCTTGCCCTTCTAGAGACTTCATTTTGTTGATAGGTGCTCGTAGCAACCATTGCTGCTGGCACCTTTGCACAGCTGTGTCTGTACGTTGCAGGTGACAACCTATTGCTCGGCATGACCACCCATCTTCCCGCATTCCGACAATTTGACCACGTTTGAAGTCATTCAGTTTCGTATAAGGTCTTTGAAAACGTCGTGATGCCCTGATCCGATTTTTGTCAAGGAAATCACAACAGCAAAAGCGAAAAGTTTTCCGTCTCTATTACCGGTTTATACTTTGTGAACTGCTCATCAGAAATGTGCACTTTGAGGGCAATTCATGTTCATTGGGCTTGAAAATTTGATCATTTGTATGTGTCATGGCGAGTGAAACTTATAAATGCTTGTTAAAAAAACATGCATTTTTAAGTTTCACTTGTATGTAACGGAATCTTTGAACTCGAAATTTACCCGATTAAAAGGTCAGATTAACTCGAAATTTTGCACACTTGTCATGTACCGATGACAATACAATAATTTCATAATTTTGTTCGTTTGTCCTGATCAGGATCCTCAGGAATAACGATTTCCAGATTTGGAGAGTAATTCATTATACCGTTTCCAGATATAGGGACTAAGTCCATATACCATTTCAAGATTTGGGGACTAATTCTAGATTTAGCGACTAAAAGATTAAGGTGCAACCTTAAAAGAGGATGTGAATAGGCTTGTGGTTAATACAAATAAGACAAAAGAATGTTCTTCGTGTGTGAAAGGGGAGGGTGTGTGCATCAACAATTAGTTACCATAATATAAACAATTGTATAGTTTTTCTAAAAATGGAAATAGAAAAAAAGACTCGCTCATCGAGTCTTTTTTTTTATTTCATTTTTAGAAAAAAAAATTATGTTCAAACCCAGCGTTTCTCAAACTGTGGGACGCGCCCCCTTTGTTATTCCTTCTTGGGGCGAGAGCATATTGAAAAGTCCAAAATAATTATTAATTTACCGAAAGGAAGTAAAACAAAATACATTCTAACATGATAAAAAATTAAATACATATTCACACTGATATAAGATACTTATAAATGTATCTCAGTGGGGCAAAAAGTATTTAATACTTGATTTATCAATACTAAATTAAAAGCAAGTTTAGTAATTACTAGTGACTTCTGTGGGCTTTTCATATGCAAAATATGTTGTTGTTTTTTATGTCACCTGATCTCAACTGTGTCAGATCCAGGCCCTCGAAATTCATCATGGCAAGGGGCTAGATGTACGCCTGTCGTTAGCCGTAGCCTTGAGTACCATACAGGATACAAAATATAATACATATATTGATAATATGTGCAAAAAAATTAAAGAAACGCCTGATATATTAAAGAGTCGCCTTATACCTTTAGCGTTGAAGTACATTATTATTGCATTCAATCCATTGTGGTGGAATGAGGGTGGCGCGATGAAAATTATGACTGAAAGTTGGGTCACAAATATGGAAAGTTTGAGAAGCACTATTTTAACTGCTAAACTCAGACAAAAAGTCTGCTTTTCTAAATTCTCTAGTCGTGTCTGTGGAATGAAACACCGCTCATTGCTTCTTTTACCAAAACAGATGAGAATTGATTCAGTGGTCACCGGATTAAAGAATTTCTCACAAACTCTTCGATTCAAAAAGTGTACTTTCCTGTTTAATACTGATGCAAGTCTCAGAGAGAGAATATTGAGCTGTCTTTATTGAAAAATATCAGTGACGTTACACCTTCTTCCGCTTGAAATATTTCAAACTTAGCTCTTCTAGTTGGCTGATCCTATATTTTGAAAACCAGGCCGCGTCGACGTACTGATAGGATTGCAATAAGTATTCCAGAGTTTAAAAAATGTTGAATTAAAAACTAATTCATCAATGAATAAATGATAGTTAAAAAAATGGTAAAAAAACGCACGTTTTTATTGTAGGTCAAACTAAAAAATGAAAAATAAATTATAGTTTTAAAAAACTGAAAAACACGCTTTTATGTTTAATCGAACAAAAAAGTAAAATAATAACTCTTAATATAGGAATAAAAGGATTAACAAGAAAATTAATATCATTGGAGTAAAAGCGTGTAGGGGAGGGGAGATGCTTTATACTACATTTATACTAACTCAGCATTTCAGAATAGATCTAGTAAGAAACTGTAACAATTGATTTACAGCAGAAGTCACCAAAGTGGAGGTCCGTGGACCACTAGTGGTCTGCGAGAAAATTTAGCTGGTCCCCAGAAAAATGTGGAGAATACTCGTTTATCCCGTTAAGTCATGTTTTAAGATGCATTGATCGCGTTCTTAGATCACATTTTTCTTATAAATATATTTAACATTCACAAAATCCTATTAGTGGTCTGTGGAATATAAATTATGAACTTATTGGTCCGTGAGGCTGAAAAGTTTGGTAACCACTGATATGGAGCACCCCACGCTTTTACCCCTGTTACACTTCCTGGTAAGCTAACCCAAACTTTGGCAAAACAAGCAGTGAACATTTTTGTGTCGAGGAGGCATAAAGATGAAAACAGTTTCTTAAAAATGACTTTTATTAATAATTAAGGATAAAGTCAATGTGCTCGTCACTGGAGCAATCAAAAACAATAAGTTGACTAATAAAATCTTAGTTAAAAAAATCAACATTACCAGACATCCGATTCGAACCGTCTTCTTACATAGTCTAATATTAAATACGATTTTATTATCTTAAAAAGGTGATGCAACATACAGTTGCATAGCTAACCAGTCGCTCTCTATATTTAAGAGCTAAAACACACGAATATTTCCTTTCTTTCTCCCTAAAAAAAGAGCTAACACGAATCGAGTTTAAATAGTTTCGTGATTTGCATTGCAGTTGCTGCCAACCACAAATCATGAAACTTTCAAAAATGTCGGGTTCGAATACGTTAGTTTGATTTAGATCATGGAATGGGATTGGAAAAACAACACAAGGAGACCACAAAAATTCTGATTTCAAATGTATAACCACCCCAATAACATTAATGTTCTCGTTAATCATTTTATTCTTATATTAAGAATTATATTTTTACTTTTTTGTTCGAATAAATATTAAAGCGTCTTTTTTAGTTTTTTAAAACTATAATTTATTGCCTCCAAAATTTCGTCACAATCGGATTACTCCTTTGTGCTTCGATTCTTTTGATAAAGAGCATATATAATTTTTTTATTATGCAATGTGGTCATTCATGGCCCTTTGACGAAAATATATTTTCAACTTTAAGATAAGTTAACTGATATCTTTCATGTGGTCTTAAATCCCGAAATATATATATATATATATATTTCGGGATTTATAAAATTTTTTATCAAATACAAGTCACAGACAATTGCCTTTTAATATTCTTCCAACGACAGAATTTTATAATTCTTTGTATTAAAGAGCGAGAAACATTACCGGGAATTATTTTAGTATTACATGGAATTATATGGCGGTTCAAAAAATTAGAAGCAAGGGCTAAAGAATGGAATAAAAAATGTTTAAGAGATAACCTCTTGAATATTAATTGCATAGCTTTTAATAACATCGTCTTTCATAAAATGAGTTCATTTCTTGCCCTTTGAGGCTAAATACAGGAGGTGGAAATCACATATTCTGCCTGACCTAATCTGCGAATGGGTTTTGTCCAAGGAAGTAGTTCAACCTTTTGATTTGAATCTGATACTTTATTTATGGTATAAGATGCAGAGTTTTGTTGGAAGATTAAATCCTTCTTTTTTTTAAATATAGAGCAGGGATCGGCAACCTTTTAGCTGTGGCGTGCAAAGCCGATCTACCAATAGGTTTCAGCGTGTCACACAGTAGGACATTTTTGAAGCAATTCGATTTTCACCATAATGCATGCAGATTTAGAGAATAGTGCTCAATAATATAGATCTACTGTTTTATCTCATACATTTAAAAAAATTCTAGATATTTCTTAGCATAACAAAAACAACATAACATATAAGTACTTTTTCAACAAAAATAAAAAAAAAATTAAAATTGTACATGTATTATACATTTTTAAAAATATTTATTAAAAAAAGAAATAGACAACGTAAAATATAAATATTTTTCTTTATTAGAGTTAAATAAAAAGATAAACTACAATTTTAATGCGAACCTAGTACTTGCACCTCTCTATTTTCATATTGCATAATCAGGAGTAAAATGGGGGATTTTCAATTTGACACAATTCTGAATATTCAGTTGTTAAGCAATTTCTTTCAGGACTCGAAATATTTTTCATATGAGTAAAGATTTTTTTACTTTTGATATGTAGAATCAAAAGCGGAAAGCAGAGTACATGCAATTTTCTCTCGTCAACCAATTAAATCTCTCCAGCAATGACATTCAATAATTTACAAAATAGCTATAAATTTATGTGTGTAGTAGTTTCGGATTTTTTCGTAATTCTGTGTGTGTGTAATTGTCCATACTTCTGGAGTCGTTTGTCAAATAAGACTCATTACAAATTTATCAGCCACCCATCCGGTATAGTGGTTAGTGACGCTGACTGCAGGGTCTGTGTTCGAATCCCGGAGGATACGTGGATGCTTATAAATATATAGGGCCATTGCGGCATGAGGGTTCTTTAAACAGCAGTTGAGTCGCAAGTCCTCTCATGATTTTGGTGGAAGGGGAAGAGAGGTGACAGGCCCCTGACTTCCCCCAAGGTGTTTTTCCTCAAAACTGAGGTGGAACCGAGCAAAATCGTATTGTCACCTGTATGGTGCTCAAGCCTACTGCTAACGATAGTAGCTAACCCCTTGCTGCGATGAATTTCGTTTGCCTTGTTCTGATGTTACTGTCGATAAGAAGACATATAAATAACAACAAATTTATCAACTTCCATCCACTTAAAAATGACAAATATGTACAGTGTAGATTGCTTTTAAGAATTGTATCGCGTGCCATAGATTGCCGACCCCCGATATAGATCGTTGCATGTTGAATCCTAATCAAAATTCTTATGTACCTTTATAATATACTTCGGAATTTATTTTTCTCGTCAAAATGTATAATTTTCTTAAGCCCTTCACTCATATATGTCAAAGCTATATTCATATTTTCCTGAATGAATCAGAAAAATCTATTAAGTTTTTTGCTTGCCGCACAAAACCTATATACCCCGATGAGCATGGAAAACGCAAAACATGAATTGATTGCATTAAAAAAAAGTACTATTGCATTCCTTAATTCCTCACTGCTATCTATCTTTGAACCATCTTTCTCCGGTTCTTTATTTGCAAGTAGCAACTTAGTCTTGAGAAATGCGATTGAAAATTCAGTGTGTGTGTAATATTATCTGATGTTTTTTTTTTTTTTTTTCATTTTAAGTAAATTTTATAAACTGTTTCAAAGCATAGCCTTTGAAGCATTTTACTGCTTTTTTTATATTTTAATTATTTAAATAAAATAATTCAACATCCATTGCGTGGTTTAATTTATCATAAATATAATTACAAAAAACTCTAACGAAAACATTGGACGGAAAAATTATTCTTTTTCACCCGTTTTCCTCATTAAAATATCGTGCGCAATTTAATAGCTCTTGTTAGATTGAAAGGAACTTGTATTTTCCTGTTTCCTTTTATTTTGAAATGGGGTTTTAAATGTCTAAAACTGTCTCATCTGATTGCCGTAGCGCATTATAAAAACAAATATTAAGTACTGTTCAGAGACAGTTTCCTAATCTTAACTTCAGCCTTAAAGGTCTAAATTTTCATTTAAATTATGATTTCTTAATTTCTTTCCTTTTCAAAATATACAAATAAATATTAAATCAATGCGGATAAATTCATTCGAGATTCAAAACAAAACTTTGAAAGGTTTGATTATTTTTAATTAATTGAAAATATATATATTTTCATATATATTTTCATTCATATATATATATATATAGAGAAGAGATGAATATTTATATATATACATATTCATATAAATATATATACATATTCATATAAATATATATATATATTCATATATATATATATATATATATATATATATATATATATATATATATTATATATATATATATATATTGCACAGAAAATAATACCTATTAGAATATATATTTACAAAATATATTATTACAAAAAAAGGTATTTTAAATACATGGTTTCCCAAATACTGAAATTACATACTTTTATCTCTTATTAGCGTAATTTTTTCTTTTATTCCTTTTAATTATTTGGAGCTAACTTGTATTTCGTATTAATTCTTCTAACAACTGTTTAAAATTACAGGTATTCTGTGAGAAACCTGGATTACTGGAAAAACAAGAATGTTCCTTACGCTGAGCCTTTACCATTTGTTGGCAATCTATTTGACTCCGTTAAAAAGGTAAGACTTTTGATGTATTGTGTGTTCATCAATTATATATATATGTATATACTAAATCTTATTATTCTACAAGAATATATCGCGCGCGTTGAATAAGGAAACGGCTTATTTATATTGGGTTAACAATATTCCGCATGTTTAAAGGCTTTCTGACTGGAATCTATTTTTGCTAAATCACCAAGCTCAGAAATTATATGTAACTGACCCCATAAGAGGGTGGCCATGGTAGCCTAATGGTCTAGGTAACAGACTAGTGGCCACGGCGTGTTATGAATTTGACCCGCTGTGTAAGGGAGACGTGTTAGATTTGTCGAAAGCTCAAACATCCTCTTGTTGGTTGGGATAGTTAGGAGAAGGGGTGCCAGCTCAGGGATCATCCTCGTCACATACCATGGTTCGAAACCACGAGGTCCTTCACCAAAAGCCCTGGAGTCGCTGAACAGTGCGACGTTAATATTCAATCACTCATTCGCCACATAAAAGTCTTTGAACCTAGCGATCATGGTTTTGAATTCATGGGTGGCGTTGCTTTTGTTGAATCGGGGATTGGAGAGAGTTCTAACTCCTCTGAAGACACGCCATTTAGAGAACGATTGAATTTGTCGAGTCTTCATGTTAACAGTGTAGAGGACTAGACAGTGAGCTATAAACTCAAACATCTAACTCATTTGTCCATTGTTCAAAATTTCGAAATCCGTCACCTAAAACTCTGTGGTGCCCCCACCGATGCGGACCCCGTGTTTGTGGGAAGGTACTAAATTCAGACTTACTAAAATACGTTTAAGATCTTAGTTTAAACACAATATTAATTTAAGAGGATTATGATCAAGAACGAGAAGACACAACACTAATCAACAGCACAACTAACCAATGAATCTATCTTTATACATTAAATCACATATCTCAAAAGTAAACGCCTTATACTTAAAGTTTAATTGATCTAGCTTATATATATATACAGCTATATCCTGGGTTAGCAACTAATCTCCTTAAAACTTCCGTTCCAGCTTTAATCTGGCTGGCTATTGCTTAGGCTATGCTCCGTTGGTCTCGACCCATATGCACCTGCACGGCTAGGCAAATCCCAGAATTAAGATTCTTCTTCTAGACTTTATCTCAAATCACTTTGCGACTACTTCTCTACTCAGCGACTTCACTCAACGACCTCGCGAGTACTAACATTCCAATACATATCTGATTCCTAATTTATATATACACGTTCTCTTCTTGAGTTGGTTGGAAAGAATTGCCATCCTGGCCCCAAAGAAATCCCAAGAGGACAGTTAATGGAAATCGCGATAAAAGCCCCGTCACAACTCTTGCGTAGCTTCGAAATGTGACGTTAACCTGGGAGCAGTTGCAAGCTCGATAGTAACGTTGATGATCGCGTAGGGTGATTGAGTCACCCTAACCATTTATATAATTATTTTTATTGTACATGATAAAAATCGTAATCCCAGTGAATTTAATTAAGAGAAAGTATACTTATCTAATTTTAACAACTTTTCAAATTTTATTTCGTAATTTGAGAAACTAATTAGTGAGCAAATAGTGAGTGACTTTAATAAAGGACACAAATCACAGAAAACATTTTGCTAATATTACAGGAAGGAAACTTGCATACAAAACTGTGTCATATTTTGTTCAAGTTATTGTAGTTTTATTATCCTTAGAGGATCAAAAAATGGCATGTTCAACTTTTCCTTCTTGTGCCTTTTTGACATGGCGCAATTTGTCTTGTGGTTCACTTGTAGCTTTATATTCTTTTTGATAAAGATCTTAAGGCAGCATTTGAAAATCTTCCTTTCGACTGAAACGTTTCATGTTCATATTTTTTCTCAAACTCACTTTCGATATCATGATTGATCTCCATTATTTCATTATTCTTCCCTTGATTGATCAATTTATTTTTCCGAAGTTTGAACATCCAGTTGAAATCTCTGATGCGCATTTCTTTTTTATATTCTGTTCATTTACATTTATAAACAATAATGAGTCTTCCAACACAGAATCCGAAAAATGACTTTCACAGGGGGAAAATGTAGGCTGTTCATAGAAAATATTTTGGAACAAAAGTGGTCGCGCGGAAAACTTATTCGACCCAAATACTTTAAGATTTAAAAAAAAAAAAACAAGTAATATAAAAAAAAAATTTTAAGACAATTCTTACTTAGATCTAGAAAGAAAATTTTTATTTTAGCTACTTTTTTTATTAACTAGTTACAATTAATATAAATATGTATATATAAAGGACAGAATCACATTATTAAGTGGTCATTAATTTTTATTAATTATCATTAAAGTATCGTATTGTCCTCCAAAACAATCGTGTCTATAAAAATTCAGTTCAACTGAATGCTTTAAAAAGCGAGAAAAAACCTTCTCACACAAGTTTTGACACGTCGCCAACAATGATGCCAACGTGGCTGTATTTGTAATTCTTTGAATAATTAGTTTTGATCAATTAATTTTTATTAATTATAATTAAATTACTTTATTATCATCCAAAATAATCATGTATATAAAATTTCAACTCAATGGAGCGCTTTAAAATATATTTTATTAACGATTGAAAATTCCACCAAGATAAATAAATATATAGAGAGTGTGAGCTAATTGTAGGAATTGAAAAACGTTTGCGATTCCTAAAAAAAAGAGAGAAATGCGACGAATACATTTTAGTTCTCATGAATACTGTCATATAGGAGGATACTGACAAGGTCATTGGTAACATACAAACAGTTTCCCCAGAATTAAAGATTTCGTGAGACTGGAGTGACTCTGTGCCATACGTGTCCACCCTCGGGTTAATAAGCAATGAATCAAGCAAGCATTTTGATGAACATTTTATACAATGAGGATTCTCCAGATATTACGATCAAACCATACATCCTGCAATTCCCGCACATTGTGAAGTGGTAACGAGGTAACATGTGTTTGGCTTTCCAGGTGGAAGCACAAATGTTTGGTTTGATTTACAGTCATGGACGGAAAAAAAAATTAGCGCACCAAAAAGGAGTCGATAAAATGAAACGAAATTTTACATACGTAATGACTACTTTGATATAAGTAAATGATTAGAAAATCAAAGAAAAGGGATCATTTATTTCAGAAAAAAAGGAAAAAGAACGGAGGATTTAATACCCTGTTGAACCCCCTCTAGCGCAAATGCATGATGCGATACGATCGGGCATTGAGGCATGCAAGTTCTGTATAATGTCTTGAGACATTTCGTTCCCTATTTGCTGTAACCTTGCCTCTAGTTCGTTCAAACTCGTAGGATGCCCAACTCACCGTCACAAACGATCCCAGATAGGCTCGATTGGAGACAAATCTGGAGATCTGGCAGTCCAAGGAAGGATAGTAACATTGCGGAGACAGCCTTGTGACACCCTTTCTGTGTGAGGCCGAGCATTGTATTGTTGGAAAAGGGTTCATGAGTGACAACACATGTGGTTGCAGGATGTTATGGACATACCGTTAGGCTGTCATGGTGCCACAGATCAATACTAGGGGTGAGCGTGTATTGTAGGCGATGGCACCCAATATCATCACACTAGCTGTGGGAGCGGTGCGTCGCTGTAAAGCAAAGACAGGATTGAGGCGTTCACCACGGGACACGAACACGATTGTCGTCTGGATTCATCGCTAAAGACGACCTGGTTCCATTCCCCTGCAGTCCTAAATTTTTGTCCATGAGTGTATGTGCGATGAGTTTGATAGCTACGACATGACTTGAAATTCAACAGAATGTTCCTCGATCCTGTCCCTAACGATTCGACCCCTATGGCATGGTATATTATCCTATTGGTAAACGCTATCGTTCGTCTGGAATACTGTTCGCATCATAGAGTGCGTCTGGTCTCCAATGATGCTCACATAGCGAATAGATTGCTGGAATATCTGCATGGGAATTTGCCCTATAAAAGCATCCCTCACAATATGATGCTACCTTCTTATATCCTGCCTACTCTGCATCCGGGTGAGTGGTTGGTAACTGGCAAACTCACACTTGTCAGTCAAATGCGATTGAGCTGAAAACTGATTCTTCGTACCAGGTGACTTTCTTTCATTTTTCTACGATCCAGTGTCAATGTAATTCTTAACTATTCACATGGCCTCTTTTCTATTTACACCGGTTCAAATTGCTTTCCTCTCCGAATTTTACTTGGGGTTCTTCCGGGGGGACCGAACACTACGCCCCTCTGTTATTCAGTTAAACCCAATTGGGGCGCATTTTCCTTTTGAGTAAATCTGTCATTAATAATTGCACTACTCGCAATTTTTTGCTTAACTGTTTCCAAATCCACATGGGATAGGCTAACTTTTCTTTTCTATTTCTTCCCGGGGCCCTAATTAGGATACCTTGTGTGTGTGTGTGCTTCTTTTAATTCATTTATTCATTTTTGGTTTTTTCAGGTCTATTTCTTTCTGTCCAATCTCATTGTTTTTTCTTGCTTACAAGCTTACCATCACTTCCCCGGGAGGGGGGGGAGGCAGTTTGTCTTTATTTTAGTCTGTTGTTCCCCCCTTTCCCCTTCCATTTCTGTAAGGTGCAAGGGAAATGGAAGAAAGTAAATGTATTTTGGAGATGACATATCCCTTTCTTTATCGTTTTCACCCCCTGTTCTTTTGTTTCATCTTTTTGTAGCCGCTGATTTCCTTTCTTTTCTGGGCGTTCACTTCCTCCTGTTGTTTCGTTCTTGTTATTTTTCCCTTTATCCACTTTTGCTTGTTTCTTTTAGAATTTTTTTGTTGCTCTGCGCACTCTGTTTCTCTCCAATGTACTTCTTTGTGCATGTGGGATCCCAACCTTTCTTGCTTCCTTTTAGAAAAAAAGATTATTTTAAGAACTATTATACCTTGTTTTGGAGCCTTTGAATCTTTTATATTTTTTTGAAATTAACAGTTAATGTGTGGTATCCTTTATTTTGTTTTTCTAAGTATTTTAAAGTGCCATTGATGTGCAGTCTCTGTATTTGTTTTTATGATTATTTTCTTTCTTTTTTCTTTTTTCCCCTTGTTCTGTATTTTTTTTGTATGAATATATTTACTTAGGTTTTTTTTTTATTTTTCGGCACCTAGATTCTGTATTGTATTTATCTTTTATTGTATTTTATGTATTTACCATCTATTCTTAAGAATTTCTTTTTTGACTCAAACCAGAATCATCATAATTTTTTGTGTGCGTGTATCGAAGTATTTTTTTCCTGGAAAGATCGATTTCTTGTTCAAAAAAAGTAAATTTGTTAGTCTTATCTGTGATCGGTCATAACTGTAATTATGTTCACTTACGAGGTGGTCATAATGTTATGATTCGATTGCGTATGAACAGTGAGAAAATAAAATATCAGAATTGAAACATAATAAAAAGCAAATAGAATTTATTAAGTCTTCTCGACATGTTCGCAATCATGACTACTTGGCCACAAATTTATACTAGGATAAAAAAACATTTTTACTAGATTGGACATATCATGAACAGGTACGAAAATTCAAGATTTTATGTTCCTTTGTCTCTTAAAGTGAAATTTTTATTTGTAAAACACATGAACTCTGATATATAAAAGTATCAATCACAAGAATAAAAAGAATGTGTAAATTAGTATTTGTACACATGTTTATGATTTCTAAGTATTCATATATTCGATATAATTAACACGCTTTTATTAGATTCACCTATATATAACGTAATCTTTGAACTCAACTCTTACTCCCTTTCAAAAGTCAAATGAATTCAAAATTTCGTACAGTTATTATATAAGGACAGACACACACACACAAAATACAATACTTTAATAACTTTATTCAATTATCCTGATCAGGATCATCAGGATTAACGATTTTCCATTTCCAGATTTGCTGACTAGTTTCAGATTTGGTGACTAAAGGATTAAGTTAAAACCCGAAAGAAAAAACGCTAATGGTTAATACAAACACAACAAACAAAAAAAGTGTTCTTATATCATTCACTTTACACCTTTTTTCCCCATCAAATATTTCAAACTTAGCTTTTCCAGATTTCCTTCAGTTGGATGATCCTACATTTTGTCATATCGATGCACTGACAGGATACCAATGGGTACTCCAAAGAAATGACGCATTTAAGCTTAATTCATTAATGAATAAATGATAGTTTAAAAAACTAAAAAAACACGCTTTTATTGTTGATCGAACTAAAAATAAAAAAAAATATATAGTTTAAAAAACTAAAAAACATGCTTTTATGGTTAATGGAACTAAAAAGTAAAAAACAATTCTAAAACAGAATAAAATGATTAACGAGAAAATTAATGTCATTGTGATAGAAGCATGGAGTGCTTTGTACTACATTTTTACACTAACTCTGCATTTCGGAATAGAACTAGAAAAATAAATTATAACTATTGATATGGAGCACACCCTATGCGTTTACCACAGTCATTAATTTTCTCATTAGTCATTTCATTCTCTTTTAGAATTATTTTTTACTTTTTAGTTCTATTAACTATAAAAGCGTGTTTTTTAGTCTTTTTATACTATAATTTATTTTAAATCAATGTAATCTTCTCAAAAGTTAAAAGATATTTTTAAAGGAAATTGCTTAAACTTCCTAAATGTCTTCAGAATTAATTTTTATTAATTCATATAATCTACATTCAAAACTCTTAAATTGTTTTAATAGAATGGTAAAATTTGAATTTCGTGTTTGCGAATATTATTCTGAATTTCGTGTTTGCAAATATTATTTTGAATTTAGTGTTTATGAATATTATTTTGAATTTAGTGTTTGCGAATATTATTTTGAATTTCGTGTTTGTGAATATTATTTTGAATTTCGTGTTTGTGAATATTATTTTGAATTTTGTGTTTGTGAATATTATTTTGCATTTTGAGTTTGCAAATATTACTTTAAATTTCGTGAATATTTTTGTAACTAAAATCTGTTCCTTTATTACAGCCTCTTTATGAAGTAGAATGCGAAAGATACAAAAAACTTGGGCGTGTTTATGGGTAAATTATGCCATTTTATTACTTTTTTATAAATAATTTATTCAATAAAATGTGATATATTTTTATATTGTATAAATCCTTTTTTCCTTATAATGTTTAGTCATTTTGAAGGAAGAAGAGCTTTACTTTCTATAGGAGATCCTACACTCTTGAGAGAAGTTTTGGTGAAGGATTTTCAATTCTTCACTGGCAGAAGAGTAAGTATACACATAATTTTTAATTTTTAGTTATGTGTCTTACAAAATTTTGAATAAACAAAACATTTTATGTAAAAAAAATCCACTTAATATTTTTTAACCTATTAAGACCTAGGTATGACCACCATTAGTTTATGACTGACCTCTCAACACAGTTCAGAAACAATACAAGTTATAAGGATTTCTAAGAGAACTAGCTGACTTGGTGAATTAGCACTTGACCGCTGCTATACGTCACCAAGTCCAGCACAAAAGACCAAATGGTCTCCTCACATGTCATTGGTACAACATAAAGGGCAAGCTGGGAAATCTACTAAAACGAATGTGTACAGGCATTTCGTGATTCAGTTTTAATTGTAAAGTTATCGACACTAACGGGGGTCTAACCATACCGCAAAGAATCGGACTTTCCATTAAAAAAATTATTTTCTTAACAACATAAAAATTGCCAAAGGAAAAATTATTATTCAAATTCTAAATCGAAGTAACTTGTAAAATACAAAATCGTATTTATAGTTTAAAGTTAAATGAGACACGTTTTATTTACTTGCAAACAGATTTTAGAAATATTTTTTCCTCTTGATAAAATATATTTGGTAACAAACTACATTTTCTTTTATTCAAAGACTACGTGTTATATAAACTATCTAACAATAAGTATTTGGACACCCATGTGAATGAGGGTATCTGCGGTTCTGATCCATGCCATGTCTTCTGTTCTTAATTATCCCGTAGAAAACAGAGTGTTGGCATTAATCGCATGCAAGATGGTACGAAATATAGAGCTGTCGGACTTCGAGAAAAGCGCATTCCAACAAGCATCTGGAACTATTGTTTCGACAACTACCATCCACCAGGAAGAACATTTGCTTGGTTTTCAGGGTCGTGCTGTCACCCATAAGCCTTTGATTACAAAATCCAACCACGCTGTTCCAATAAGCTGGAGTAAGGCACTTTTTTTCGAAATTGAACCGTAGAGGGACGGAAACAGATTCTCTAGAGTGATGAATCAAATTTCTATCTCTATTAGTCGGATTTCAGTGTCTGGGTTTGGCATATTCCTGGAGAACGCCTTTTTTTCCAGAATGTATTGTGCTTACTGTAGAGTTTAGTGGAAGTGGAATTATGGTGTGGGAATGTTTCTTGTGGTATGAACCTTCCTTGATCCTAACTCATGGTAAGCTCTCGACACCAACTCCTACTAAACTATTCTAGACAAAATGTTTTTCCTACGCTGTTGCAATTTCATGGGTTGGATCATTGTTACTTCCAGGATGACAAAGTTATTTTTTATGTTGCGAGATCCGCTATGGATTAATATGATGATAATGTGGGTGAACCGATTGGACTGAGATGCCCAGTGTTCCGACCTGAATATCATAGAAAACCTCTAGGACGAATTGGATCACTGAATTAAAAGGTGCAACAACCTTCTGAAATCGGTGAGAGAACTTGTGTGTGTATGTTTTCTCCAAGACGAGTGGAAGAAATTATCATTGTCCATCATCCAAACACTTGTGGAAAGCATTCCCCGGAGTATTAAGGCTGTAATACTACGCCTTAGGCCTTAGGTGGAGGCTCTACCAAGTATTGAATACGAATAAATATTGTTAATCTATTTATCACAGGTGTCCAATTACTTATTGGTAGATAGTGTTGAATATCTTATATAGTATTATGAAGTTTCTTATCTAAGGGGCTTACAGTTAGAATAGCACAATATGTAGAGAAAGGCTTACTTTTTTATATGATAAAAAAATGATAATCTCATCAAGCATCCATAATAATCCTTGAAATGTCTGTTTTTACCAGTACTATCGCAATATTTAGTTTATATTTGGGTTTTTTTCAGATTTATATTTAGTTTGGCTTTTAGTTCAAACAGTTCTGTGGGAAGGGTTCAAGTTCTATTTAAGTTTATCAGTTATAAAAACTAATTTTTATATTGTTTTCAGAACTTTCTATATTATATTAATTCAGAATTTTTTCTATAACTTTCAATAGAAAAACTACACTTCACAAAATTGGAATTATAACACACAAAAGAATACGCCAACCATGTGAGAGAAACAGGATCGGTAAAGGTAGCACTCAGACGCAAAGTATTAAAAAAACAAAAATATTCCTAAGAAACGCCTTATCCAGTATTTAATGTGTTCCCCACGAGTTTTTGTAAAGTGCATTACCAATGAAGCCATTAATGGTATTCCGAGATATTCCTTGCCAAGTTTGATTCAGATCTTAAATTCATTACGGTATGAACCTTGTGGGGACCACCGGCATTACTCAGGCCTAAACATATTTCATTGGTAAAAATCTGGTGAGACTACCATCCGGAAAAGAAGTTAGCTCCCCACCGGTCTATAGTGAGTTCGTCGTGCAATACTGTAGTACGATACATACGCCCAGATATAATCTTGCTAGAATAATGGGCTTTCGCCTGCACAAATGGCCGATCCACAGATGAAACAACTCGTGTAGTATATCTTTTGGAACTTAAAGGGCAGGTAACGTACACAAGGAACGTCCGCTGTCCAAACATGATGCTACCTCAAACATGAAGCCTGAAGTGAGACTGTTCGGACGCTCAATGATGTGATCTGGCCGGTGATGTTCCTCGGAAGCCCCCACCCCTATCCGTTCTTGGTGGTACAAACTTTGAATTTTTGAAAATATTACCCGAACTACTTATTGGTCCAGTAGCGAAACCGAGTTAGGATGCAGCCTTTTTCTGAATACTCAAAAGAACTTCAGCGGCTAACTACATTTGCACAGCCTTCCGTCCTACAACCTTTTGAGGATGGTTTGGCTGCCGACAGATGCACCCTCTCATAATGGCAGGTTGCTTTAGAGCATCATGGGCTATGGCAAACTGGTCTCGACTAACCATTTGGCGAACCTACCTGCAAGTGCGATATGATGCGTATCTATATGAGCTACTGCCTGTTTGCCATTTACTCAGATAATCTTACATCCATCTTGCTGCACATCAATGAATTGTGTTCCCGTCCTACGCGATGGGCATGGGGGGCATCGACAAATCAAGGTCACGCAGTTCCAAGTTACTCTCTCATTCCGCAGGTAATAACTATTGGTATTCGGTTAGTTGACGTATCCGAGGCGTATCGTTCTCTCCTTCTATAGTTCCGTACTGCAACGTACGTTTTTCATCACGACTCTTCCCCAGATAATTTTGGTTTAACTATGCACACTTATGGTGTTGCAATTTTACATTTGAGTATGAGTAAATTTCCTGATACTTCCCATATTTTATCATGAAGTGGCATTTACCTGGCTTTTAATTTAATTAAAAAAATGAAATTTACTTCATTAAACATCAAATCTCATTTAAAGCGATATGAATGTTAAACATTATCAAAAACGCATTCATTTTTTTTTTAGGTAATCGATACCGGAGACAAGGTTATTGACAAAATGCTGTCCGTCATTCGAGGAGAGGATTGGAAACGCGTGCGAACTGTTGTGACGCCCACTTTTACTACTGGAAAGATTAAGAGAGTGCGTTCCACATTTTTTTCATCATGTTCTCATAAAAGATTCTTACATTTCTCTTGTTAGGGAAATAATTATTAATATTAGCAACCAATAGAAATTCATTTTTCAACTAATGAGTACAGGAATTAGATTTTATAAGGGCATGCTCTCTTTGCTCAAATAAATCGTAAACAGTGCCAACTTGCATACAGATCATAATAATTTCCTTAAAACTGAATTATAAACGACATCATTGAATTATTTTATTTCCCTTTTCTTAAAAAATGTTACATTGAAAACATTAAGTTATTTTTAAATGATTTTTTGGAGTTGACGATTAAGTGATGCAGTGCAGTTATGCTCACTTACCTATAACGTGAGGCCCTTCAAGACTCTAGTCTAACAACCCTTTGTGAACGTAAAGAATAAAGTGAATCCTGAAAAAGAGTATATGAAAGAAAAATGTAATTACAGGTGAACTTTCCATATTGTTTTCTCTTTCTAATGCACACAATTCTATTCAAATAGACTCCCCAACCTAATTTTGTAGGGGGATTAATATTACGTTTTCGAATCCAAAATGACTGGCGAATCAGAAAATCTTTGCCCTATTTTTTATTAGCCTGTAAACTGCATAAAAGTAATTTTAAGTATACGCTCCATTTTATGCACCTATTTAGCCCTCACACCAATTCCGATATTTGTCCCTCCGCAGCATTCAAGTTGATGGGGTTCAATTGGTTCAGGTGACTCTGTATCCACCATCGGACTGCTTTATTATTGCTCGTCAATCGTTTTCCAGTCACGAACTCCTGACGTGAATTGAAAGAAGTCTGAATTGCACGGTAGATAGTCAAGAATCGTCTAGTGAAATGACAGGATCTTGTAAGTGGTTCGGATTGCCATACATGACCTTGCACTGTCTTGGAGGATAAGATCTTCATCGAGAGCTCAAAGTCCTTTGCAAACTAACACCACCATTATTTCACACTCTCATTGGTGTGGTGAGGTAGTTAGGAGAGGGCTTAGGTGTCGTCCACGTCACTTGACCATGGTTCAAAATTACGTCGCCCAAAGCCCTCGTGTAGCTGAATAGTGCGATGTTAATATTCACTCACTTACTCGTCCACCCTCTCATAGCAATAAACTTTTCCCTATACAAGGGCTGCATTTCTCTGTGGATTTCGATGGGCGTTCGTCCTTTGCTGCATAGAAAAATCGTACTTCGTTGCTCGTTCGCCTTGGATGTGTGAAGCACAATCGCATTTTCAACAACTGACGCCAACGCCGTGATGCGGAACAACCGGTAGAGAAGGCCAGGCAGATTCAAGAAAGGTCTACAACTCAAATGGATAAATTGACTTCACATTTACAGTTGTAATTTGGCTAAAAAATAGGGGCAAAGAATTTTTGATTCCCCCTTGTATATATATTGTTACGTAGATCCGATGTTCAAGGATTTTATGTAAAATGGTTACAAATAAAGATAACAGTTTTTTCAAGAACGATGCAAATTTATTATCGGAAATGCAATTCTTTAAATACAAAATTCCACAGCAATATCACAGAATAAATCCTAGAAGGTCTTCATAACTTCCACATCACTCAAACACAATTATCCGTGCTCAAAATATACAAGTATGTAAAGGATTATTCACAAGCTCAGCGTAGCTAATCAGTTATTGCTAGTCAAAACAATGCTCACTAATCGCTAGTTGAATCAAGACTGACTCGTTGCGGCGAGCACCACTCTATTTATAGACCCGGTGGAAACTTCCAGAAAATTCCGCACGCATCATAGAGATTGAAATTAGTAGAGAAATTTCTAGAAGAATTCAGAGGGTCCTAAACTCGCCAACATGGTCGCCAAATTGGCCGCCAACTCGGTCACCAAAAATGATGCTCATTGAATCGCCACTATAGCGTAAGGGATGGCGTTTGTTTGTGAAAATTACAATTTTAACATACAATAAATGTAACATAGAGTAATATAAAGGCCTTACACATCCAAATACAAATTATTTATACTATTTACACAAAAACTCGTAACAATATATATATATTTAGAAAAGAATATAGCAGACGACGCGAATTAAGGCATCAGTTGATATGTTTTAAACACCCCCTTCATACATAACACACAAAAACAACTAATGACAAAATACTGTCATAAGAAAACAAACTTTTTAAAAAATTTATAGTAAGGTAGCTTTATAATTAACAATATGTCAAACCAAAGAAAACAAATCACAAGTAAAAATTTGTAATAATCGCATAGAAATGCATATATCTCAAATATATGTTAGCGTGGAAAACAGCATTAACTTATGCTTCATAAGATAAAATGGAAAACTTTGTTTAAAGATTCGAATTGCTTATAAAAATGAATCGTTCACAGACTGACATTAGATTGTTTCTACTTTCATTGCACCGAATTTTTTTCTTCCCTTTTACTGAATCTTTTTGTTTAGTCTTTTAATACAATAATGATTTGTTCTCCTCCGAAGGAATTATTTCCTTTTAAGTTTACATTTTCAGGAAAATAGTTTCTTCATCAATTTTTTTTATAAAAGTTGAATTTTGTTACTGTAATTATATAACCATCTTGGGAAGCATGATACAAATATTCCTATTGCTTTAATCATTTCTTCGAATGAACTCTAATTTTAAGCAGTATTGATCTGCCATCACGAAAAGAATTCTGCCTCCATTTATGTCCCATGGTATCCAATTTTTCTACTGTATTTTTTTTTTGAAAAGCATGAGATAAGGTATCGATTTAGCATATATATATATTACTACATTTTCTTCCATAAATCTTCTGCAATGTATCTAATGCGTGATGAATCTGTCGGGGCTCAAAGACTTCGCGTCGGAGTGATAACATAAAGAAAGTGGGATACCAACTGGGGTGTCCTCCTCATCACTTGACCATAGTTTAAAATTATGAGGTTTAGCTCTAATAGCCTCAGTGTTTCTTCATTCGCAATGTGTGTAAATAAATAATTTCATTCAGAATTAATGAATAAATAAATAAAATAAAACACTCGTTTATCGAAGATATGAAGTGATGCGAGGCCCCATTAAACTAAATTCTCAAACTAACTAAACCCAAGTTCAATTTTACATTGTTCGCATCATGGACAATGTTAAATCAACTAAAATCAACTAGATTAAACTACACAAAAATTAGACGATCTCTATTATACGTTATAATTAAATTTATTATTGCACAGTGAAAATTTACATTTTCAATAAAAGAAAACAATAAAGAACTCCAAGAGAGGAGAAAGGCACATGGTTGGCTGGGGTCTCCAGGGTTGGTGCGTTCGAACTTCTACATCGTTAATCTAAAAAATTTAGGGAAAATCTCTGCCGAAATTGACGCGCGTCTCATTAAATAGGGAACCTGCAAATCCTGGAGCAGGACTCACTACTGTCTTCCAAGCTGGGTCTCTTATTGGATGTTTCCAATCGTGCAGAGTTACATTTTATAAAATTTATTGGTCTCCCGACCCGAAAAAGGGTGCGACAATTCCTTGACAATCCCTTTTCGAAAGAATGTAACAACATCCGGTCAAGGGGGCAAATATAGAAATTACCAATAAAACGGGGGCCTTCCAGCCTCTTATCAGAAGCTAGGGTTATTTTCTACCCGGTAGAATTTGTGTTTGTTTTTATCATAGCATAAAATAAAGAGTTGCATCCACACATATATAATTCAGAATATTGAATGTAATATCAATAATTTCCTCTTTATATTTAAGCTATTAATAAAAATGATTCAAACTGGTCCAGTAGCGCAAAATAAGTGGCAATTTTTTTTAATCCTAAATTCACTCAGGTTTGACGCATATTATGTTACAGATTTTACATAAATGTTTACATAATTTTATTTTCAGATGTTAAACATTTTTAAGGAATGCTCCAATACATTGGCGAAAAATTTCCAAACTTTAGCAGAAGCAGGAAAACCAGTTGATGCCAAGAGGTTAGTTCTGATATTATTTCTTATATCTTCCAGATTAGAGAAAGATGCTGTTGAAAAAATGTTCATTAAAATTAAATTTATAAAGAAAATTTGAATTTGTAGATATATGAATTCGTCCGCAATAGCCAAGGGTTATAGTTGCGAACACGTGCTCGGCGTTGTGAAGTCCTGGTACAACAGAAGACCTGGCTTGTTGAGGGACTGATGCCCGGTTAAATTTGTCAGCGGTGAAACTCCACCCAATAACATTGTGAAGAATTAAGTACCAAATTATAGATGTCATCCTCATCATTTGAACGCGGTTCAAAATTACGAGGTCCATCGTATTTAAAATACTTTCAATTTTAAGGGAGGTTGATGACCTTCCTATTCCTCCAACGTACGTAACACTTCGGAAACTTTTAAATTTCTTCGTCCTCAAAAGGTTTCGTCATTTCATACCACTTGTCGTGGTCCCTCTTTGATGCAAATTTCTGATGCAGGGATCATGGAGTGTGTGTGTGATAACCACATGTTAAATTTCAATAAATCTAATAAAGCAAAGCAATCAATAGAAATATAACGCAACATTATTGGTGTCAAAAATAAGATAGCCTTAGTAGTATAATAGTGAATTCTTAGCCTTAGGAATGTAGTAAATAAACATAGTTTTAAGGTCAGCCAACCTTTTCCTATTTGTCATTACCACTGGGATTCAAGAAAAAGAAAAGAGTGTAAGAATGAGATTCTATTTAATACTAAAAATAATAATCATAACTCTAGAAGCATATACTAAGAATACTGAAACTAAGTTACCAATTGTAAGGGCGCCCCCCTTGGGTGCCTTTCTCCTAGATTATTAGCATGAACTAGAGGTGTAGGAATAAATGAAGAACCAGAAGCTGCCATAATCTTAATAGTACTTTATTAAGATCTTAACTTAAACCAATAACAGATTAGATAAAAATATGATATGTGAGAGAATCTACGGTGGCTATACACACAATATATAATACCCAAATAACGTAACCCGGACCACTATCAATAACTAATTCGCCTAAGCTCAATTTCAATGCGAACACAGATCCGAATATTTAAATGGTCACTCCTACCTTAATGTCCGACAAAACCTCAATCTATCTGATCCTAGCTGAAGTTGCGGTTCACTGGCGTGCAATGGTATACACCTTGACTAAGGGCTCTCTGTCACGGGTAACTTCTCTTGACTGTCACTTAACTTCTTGGAATACTCTTCACACTTGCCACACGAAATAACATAACACTGCCCAAATGCCACCTCGCTTACTCTAAACTTCTGTTATTTAAAAGCTTCCTAATTTGCATCTTTCCTTCACGTTTTACTTCTCTGGTTGGTTGGAAAAGAATTGCCACACGCATTTATTCTGGCCCCAAAGAACCCAAAAAGACATGTTAATGAAAAAACGCGTGAGCCGTCACAAATGTCTATATCATGTTTCCAAACCCAAATGTAGAATAATATAAAAATCACAGAAAAAAATTAATCTTTAAGTCAAGAACAATAAGATATAAAAATCATATATATATATATATTTACAATAACCAAGTATTGAATCTTTTAGCAGAATTATGCTATAAGCAAAATTGCACATTATTAATAATAAAAATATTATTACTATCGAAATAAAAAATTAAATATATATTAATAGCTTTGATAGTTGTTTCTTTTAAGCTAGTCTTTAGTTAACATATCTTCATAAAATCGGCTTTAGAATTTGGTAATTTGTAGTTTGTGGATGGTATTATGAAGCATGAGGTCTATTTAAATATTTTAAAGAGAAATCTTAAATTATCCGCCCAAAATTTTTATATTGGAGATGACTTCATTTTTTAACAGGATAATGACGCCAAAAGCGCTACTCTCAATGTACGCCGTTGGGGCCTCTATAATTGTCCCCAAAATCTGAAAACACCTCTCAATCACTTTATTTAGCCCAGCATAGCATATTTGGTGAGAATTTGATTTTTAAAAAATGAAAACATGACATATAAATACAAAACGGGAAGGAAAAGCAGAAGCATGGAGGAAAATCGATGCAGAATTTACAAAAACTTATTTAATCTATACTAAGGCGTGTAAAAGTTGTTGTGGACACTAAAAGATATCCTACTAGGTTCCAAATTAAGAAAGAAATACAATATTTAAAGCTATGCTGAGATTTTTGTTAAGTGTACGAATACTTTTGTGGCATAATTTTTTAGTAGCTTTTCGATTATTATTTTTTTAAAATAATAGTTATACTATTCTTAAAAAATTGCTTATGTCATTCTATTAAGAACAAGTTGCAGATATAAAAAAATTGCAAATTCCGATACATCAATTTTTATTTGTCGAAAACACTAAATTTTATTGGTAATTGCCCCTTTTGTGGCCCACTGTATATATATATACAGTCGACTCTCGATAATTCGGAGGGGACCAATGAAAAACTTCGAATTATCAAGAGGGTAGGAAAAACTCTCAAAATACACGAATAGAAGTTTTTTTTCTAACACATTTAAATTTAAAACTATGTAATGAAGCAACAATTGTACATATTTTTTTAAAGTACATTTTATATACACTGGTGTGCAAAACTTAAGCAACAATGTAAAAATTTAGCAGATAGCCATGAAATTGCAGAAAATAAGGTCTGGAGATCAGTAGAAACACGTAAGTCAGTAGAAACGTCATGCGTATGCAAATATCAGGAACAAAACGCCAGAAGCGATGTGAGCGTACGCAAAACGCGTGATGTCGGCGCGAGCTCCTCAACAGTAGAATAAAATGAAGGACGGAGACGCAGTTCAACATATTCGCTGCAAGTGCCAGTGAGTCAGTTCGTGAAATATGGCTAGAAGAAATCACCTGGACAACTTCACACGTGGAAGAATGATCAGGAAGCTGGAGGAGGGTGTACTGTCACCAGTGTAGCTGCAGAGTTCGGAATCAACAAAAGTGTCGTTTCGCGCGCTTGGAAAGCGTTCCAAACCACAGGTACAGCTGTTAGAAAGGTTGGTTTGGCCGCCCGAGGACGACAACTGCAGGGGATGACCGATATATCATCCTGCAGGCGAAAAGAGGTCGACAGCAGTCAGCAAGCGCCATTGCTCAGAAACTCTGTACAGCAACGGGTCGACAAATGTCGCGGTTTACTGTGGCCAGACGCCTTCACAAAGGGGGCCTGTTCGCCCACCGTCCTGAATGCTGCCTCCCGTTGAAAGTTGGCCACCGATGCCACCGTTTACAATGGGCCAGAGAGCACAAAAACTGGACAACTGATAAATGGAGTCGTGTCCTCTTTACGGATGAGAGTCGGTTCAGTACCAGAAGCGATTCTCAACGCGTTTTGATTTGGAGAGAGATCGGGACCCGGTTTTATCCAGTAACATCAAGGAAAGACATCGTTACGGTGGTCCTGGAGTTCTTGTCTGGGTGGCATTATGCTGAACGGCGGGAAATGAGCTTCACATTTTCGACAGAGGGTCTGTAACCGGGGATCGCTATTGTGAGGAGGTACTTCTTCCCAATGTGCATCTTTTCCGAGGTGCCATTGGCCCAGACTTTATTTTATGGATGACAATGCATGGCCACATCGCACTCTTGCTATTGAGGAGCTGCGGGAAAGTGAAGATATCACTCGAATGGATTGGCCAGCGTGCTCCAGATTTAAATCCCATCGAACATGTGTGGGATGCTTTGGGGAGACGTATTGCCACACGCTTACATCATCGGAGTACAACCAACAACTCAAACAGATGTTGATTGAGGCATGGGCACTCTACTCAAGAAATTTTGCACCAGCTGGTTCTGAGTATGCGGAGACGGTGCGAAGCTCCCAAATTGTAGTAAGGGGAAGGGCATATAAGGAAGGAACATTTGCTTGTTGTTCTTCCTGTTGGATAGACAATCATGAGTCACGATACTATGCGTTCAATAAAAGCTTGTTTTTTTGATTCCATATCGTATGCGTTGTATTCCTTTTTCAGCGCCGATGCTTTCGTCATCCTTTACGTACATAATACTCTCCCTCATTTCAGAATTTCATGTCTTTCAGATGATTTTTCGTGAAGTTATGGCAATAAACCCACCTGTTGCTTAAGTTTTGCACACCAGTGTAGTATAAAAATAAAACAGAATTTAAAAGTCCTATATTATGTCTTGTAAATAACTATTAAAAGAATATACACACTATATATAATTAATCCTTTTTGTCGAAAAAATATGTTATCTTTTTTTGTTTTAAGGCATTCAATCTAACTTTGTCAAAAGATTTTTCTAGAACAAATGAAGCTTGTAAAATGTTTGCATCAACATGATTTTGATGGAAAAAGTTGCGTAGTTTGTTTAGTGACTCTCTCTTTAGCTAGCTTCTGACAGAGTTACCGGAGTCAACTCCTCCGATTCGTCTTCATCACTTTCTGTATTATTGTGGTCCAAAGCCACAATTTCAGCGTCAGATAGAGCTCCCCAGACAGCAATGTCCGCATCAACCAACACGTAGTCGTCAAATCTTGTTCTGGAAGAGCTTCCCAAAGGGATGGTTCAGCATTAAATTCAGTGAGTGTATCGTCGTCCACATCAACCAGATTTGGCGAGAGGAAGCCTGACTTTTTAAAGCAGCTGTGAATTGTCAAAGGAGTAACAGCTCTCCAAGCCTTGTCAATCATGATCAAAGCTGTTAAAATAGAAATAGTTACATTCTGCTTATTTTCAAGGTTATCCAAAACGCTTTTAACGACTTCACGTCGATAAAAAGTTTTAAAATTATGCATGATGCTCTGGTCGAGTGGCTGAAGTTTTGAGGTTGAGTTTGGAGGGAAAATTGCAGTTTCACATTTGATAAAGGTGGTGCGTTATTGTGCACAGTACAGTTGTCTAAAAATAAGAGAATATGTCATTTCTCTCTTTTCATATCCGTGTTCAGTGAGACCAACCATTCATTAAAGAGTTCGGTGGTCCTCCATGTCTTCTTATTTGAGCGGTATTTGGTAGGGAACGAGTTTATGCCCTTGAAACACCGAGGTTTTGCAGATTTTCCTATGACGAGAGGAGTAATCTTTTCTGAACCATCCATGTTTACAGCCAGTTAAGTAGTTAACCTCTCCTTGCTATGTTTTTCTCCATGGCATTTTTCTTTTTTGAATGTAAATGTTTTTTCTGGCAAACACTTGAAAGGGAGTCCGGTTTTATCCGTGTTGAAAATGTTACGTGGTTCGTACTCCTTTATTACATCCGAAAGCGAGTTCTGCCACTTAGAACAAACGTTAATGTCGACACTTGAGCTTTCCCCGCACATTTTTTTGAAGACTATCCCATTCCTTTTCTTAAAATTTGTAAGCCATCCCTCGCTAGCCGAAAACTCGATTCGTAATTCTTTGGCGAATGCTTTAGCCTTTTCCTTCAATAAAGAGAGCCACCTATCGGAATATTCTGTCCTCAACACTGTCTCATCCATGAAACTAAACACTGTTCAAGACGTGGAAAATTACCTTTACTAACGCCTTTTCTCACTCTACTCGAAGATACATTTAAGATTTTCTTTATTCTTTAGAATAGTGGAGAGTGAGCTCAGTAGGATTTCAAATGCTTTGGCTACATCGACCTTCCTCTCACCTTCTTCAACTGATTCTATCAACTTTTGCTTTTCAGAAATTGTTAAGCACTTGCACTTTTTAAAAGAAGACATGTCGTTCCTTTCGCGTGATATATCGACACTGAGGTGAGGTGTAAAGTAGTGGCCGAAGGTTTATCGAAATTAACAGATAGGAAACGTAAATCACCACAACTTTAGTAAAATGATATTTTTAATTTAAATTTGGAATAAAAAATGAACACAAGGCATATTCACAGTTCACACTCAGCTACGGGGTATACTTAATAGCAGGGATCGACAACTATGGCACGTGGAGTAATTCATAGTGGCACATTGCAGCTCGTTTCTTAAAAAAATAATACAATAAAGTTAAATCCCTATCTCTCCTGTCTTTGCCTCGTACATTTTTATATAAAGGTTTTATTTCTCGCTTTCAGTTCTCTGCCATAAAACGATTCTACTGAATTATCTTGGATGTATAGTTTGAGTGTTTTAATTAAAAACATCTGTTTAAATGTGACTTATTATTAGTAATAAATACTAAACGCAAATCAAAATTATTGTGCAATACTTGTAAAAGGAAGCATCCCTCATTACTGCAGAGTGAATAAAAAAGAAAGCAGTTTTTCCTTTATCCATCTAAAGCTTGGATATCAACGGAAAAAGAAAAAAAAAAGATGGCTTAGGAATAAATCAAAATTCTGCTTAGCACACAAATACCGGAAATATAATAAACAAAGTAGTTATTCTATCAACATGGACAATTTGGACTGAAAATAAGTTCAATAAAAAAACCGCTTTGGGGATAATTAGGTACAGGAAGTGAATCTAACTGCATAATATTGAAGGTTCGAATTATCGAGAGTTTTATAGGATAACTTCGAATTATCGCGTGTTGTAGTCTGGCCAACCACAAATTTTACTTCGAAATATTGAGAGTACCAAAACGTATGGCTTTAGTTCGAAATATCAAGAGTTTTTCTAGGTGCTGATCATTTACTTCGAATTAGCGAGAGGTTTGTATTATCGAAAGTTCGAATTATCGAAAGTCGACTGTATGTGTGTGTGTGTATTATTCAAATTTTCAATCGCGCGCGTTAATAAAATACTTTCTATTCATCCATTCAAAGTAGGAATTGACTTAAAAACTTTTTTTATATTACTTGTTAAAAAAGTAGACTTTTCAAATATAGAGTTATAAATGTTTTTCTCGGTTTCAAGCCTTTGAAATTTTTAATCAGATATGTCCAAAAGATGAATTTTACCAATACTTGATCAAAGCATTGCTGCCATCTAAAATTATTCCTTTTATTTTGTAACTAAACATTTGGTTTATATCCATATAATCATAAATTTTAAATGATTTATTTATTTTGAGTTACTTATCTTTTCTTTGTACTCTTTTATACATTATCTGAAATGTGTATGGTTTATGTAATTGACTACGCTATATGATTATGAGTACAGCTTATTAACGTGTGGCGCCTTTGAAAAAAGTAAATATTTCTTGAATCCCACTTAAAGTTACGAACAAAGCTGCTTGAGACCATCAACACTTACGACCACAATTAATAAATACATAAAAATAATAAATATGTAGAATTTTTATAACTCGTTTAAATGAAATTTATGTTGAAAATTATAAATCCCTGATTCATAATCAGTTTATTTTACGACCTATTAATTAAAACATAATTTGACGCGACTATGTATTTATATTTTGTAGAAACCCAGTTCACACACACACACATTGAACATTTGAAAACAGTTCTGTAATAATCTAGACTTTTTATTTGTGCAAAAATAATTTTCTCTCTCTTTTTTTTTTTTTTTTGTAAAATTTTAACTGCTCTTTCGTAGAGTGTATGGAACCTTCACGATGGACATCATCGCCAGTTCTGCTTTTTCCACCAAGATCGATTCCCACAATGATCCAGACAACAAGTTTGTGAAAATGGCGAGGACTGTTTTCAGCCAAAGACGCGGACTCAGAATTCTCTTGTTCCGTAAGTTGAGCTATTCATAGAAAATCACCTTTTACACTAATGGTTTTAAAGTGAGAATATATTATCTTTGGTATGGTTTTGAAAAAGTAGTTATTGTATTTTCCTATAATGTCGGATAAAAATTCGTTTAAAGGTAATTACAACAAAATAACGCAACTCTATTGATAAAAAGAATAACATTTAACAAAACAAAAGTCAAATTTACAACATGTATCCAAAAGTTAAATTTGCAACATATATTTTTCGAAGTTTACCATTAAAAAAAAATGGCCGCAACAATAAAATTCATAGTTAAGTCTTCAAGAAAGCATGCAAAAAATTAGAACCACTACTTATATTTACAAAAAAAACATTTTTACAGAAGTTGGCAAAAATGTGCAAAAATCGAACTTTCGCTTTTTTTGTGTGTTCGTTTTGTGTAGGATTGTTCATATTGAATAGTTGTTGGTAATTTTGGAGGCAATGTTCAGGAGAATATAACAATGCTGAGGAAAAATCGTTAACCCAATTCGGTAAGTTAGCGAGCGGTCAAATGCTTTGAAATGAAGTTGTCATAAGCTGATGGTGTTAGATGTCAAGCAGTGAGTTGGACGATTGTGAAATCAGTTTAAGATTCTGTGTGTGGAAGGCGTGTACCAAGTCGACCACGAATTATAACATCTCTGTAGGAGATTGTTTTCGTCCTCTGTTGTTGTTTTTCTTTTTATTCTAATGACACCTGTCTGACGTAGTCAGATAGAGGCCCACGAAATTCATCGTGGCAAGGAGCTAGAAGTACGCCTGTCATTGACCTTGAGCATCATACAGGTGACAGTACGAATTAGCTCGGCGAAATTCCCCGAAAGAACGATAGATTGCGACACCACCGATCTCCGCCTCCACAATTTAGGCATGGAACTGAAAGGGAGGGAGATACTCTCCAGTCCCCTGCACTCGTTATTCAGCCCACAAGACTTTCGGACCCACGTATTTAACGAGCACGTACTCCGTGTGTACTCGAGGGTATTTGGTGGCATCAAACCCAAGCCTTGGAGTCTGATGATAGGCTACCCACGCTCCTTTTTCTTCCTCTTTCGATCCGAGGAACCATTGTACCTCAATACACATTTATGACTCCAGATATTTCCGTCCATCTGCTATGTTATGACTCCACACCAATTTTTTCCAGTTTCTTGGAAAACAAAAGGCTTTTCTGAGATTTCTGGATTTTCCTTAATAGGAAAAATTTCTGCAAGGGACTGGATTTCAATAGAAAGAAGACGACGTGTAGGAGAAATATAGACCAACTAAACACCGAAAGCATTGCATTGCTGCTTTCGGTAGTGGCAATCACGAACTCTTGGCCGGAGTATCTTCGATTCGAGTCCTGGTGCCACTGAAGACCCTCCGTCAGGAGGCGTCCGATGCTCGTTAAATCTGTCGAGACTCAGTGTCCTTATATTGGTGTGGTAGTTTGGAGCTAGGTGCCATCTCAAATATCACCCTCGTTTCTTGACCGAGGTTCAAAATCCCGAGGTCCGTCGCTAAGAGCCCTCGCATTGCTTTACAATGCGACGTTAATATAACTTTCGCTCTCGCTTCGGCATTGGCGGGGTCGTTGGGGAAAGCGCAGGATAACCGAACGTTGGGGAAAGAGGCTGCTTTGAAGAATGATTAGTGTGAGATTGTTTACTATTGAATTACGATTGAATACGAGCTCTTTGAGAACATTAAAGGTCAGACATGCTTGAAAAACATCTCAAAAAACTCTTAAGCGATACTTGTTCAAAAATAAACTAAATCTTTTCACTTTTGTTTCACTTATTTCGGAATCATTCATTTTTATAATATTTTTTTAAATTTCTAATGGCTGATTATGAACATTTATTTTTTGACATCTGTATTAGCAATTATTTAAAGCTTTTCTAAAGTAAAAGGGGAAAAGTAAATCATTTCTCAGACGAAATTATATTTACAAATATTAAGTTGTGTTCAATAATTATCTTACTTAATAGCTATAATGGCTTTTGTCATATTTTCATTCATCACTTTTCCATTTTAACTTTAATTTTTCCTTTCTTTTAGTGAGTGCTCCTCGTCTTGCGAAATTCCTTCGAATCAGAACCTCTTCATCGGAAGCCCCTAACTTCTTTAGGGACACCACACTTCAAATAATTGAGCAGAGGAAAAGAACTGGGCAGGTAACTAATTCTTATGATCCTTCTTTAGATTTATTTACTTTCATTAAAGAAGGATCTCAGTTAAAAAAGTTTCAATGTAAAAATATTTGTGTCATAAAAACACCCGTAATTTTTGTTGTTACCTATGAGCGTTTAGCCAATCAAAGACTTCATCTCGCCCGAGATGAAGTCTCTGATTGGCTAGACGCCCAACGCTCGACGCTGACAGCCTTGATGTGAATGCAACTTTAGACACATGGAAGAAATTTTTCTTTTTTTCCCTGTGTGAGTGAGTGAATATTAACGTCAGCTACACGAGGGCTTTTGGCGATGGACTCGTCATTTTGAACCATGGTCAAATGACGAGGACGACACCTGAGCTGGCACCCCTCTTTCCTAACTACCACACCAACGGAGGACGTTTAAGCTCTCGGAAGATTTAACGGGTATCGCTCCCCTACACGGCGGGTCCTTAGTGGTACTGGGCTCGAACTCATGACATGCCTGCCACGATTCGATACTATGACCACTAGGCTACCGTGACCACTTTGTTTCCCAGAATTTGCTGCCAATTTTTTTAATGCCTATAGACACATCATCTGCTACTAAAGGTATTTCTGATGCCGTGAATCTGAATTTAAAATCTGATTTTAATTAGATTATTGTTTAACAGATCTTAATATGTGCAGAAAATATAATTAGATAATAATTCAGTCCATGTGCTTTTGAATTTGTATTTATGTACAGGTACAGCTTTTCAATATTTATAATTTTATAAATAAATCTCAAATCAAAACATTTAGTACCAACTATTGAATTCTGTGTGAATATAGCTAAAGTGTAGGTCTCGGTAATAGAATTTATAATAATTGTTTCTGTGCACTTCTGCATAAAAGGTATTATATAAAGTTAGCTTACTAATGTATTCTAATTCATTACACTTGGTTGAGAATGGTTTCATTTAGATGATCTCATTGAAAGCAATTAATATTTGTTTTTGATTAGTGGATTAGTTATGATTTGAAAATATATTTCTGTTTCCCGCAGGTGAGGAACGACTTTCTCCAACTCTTGATGGATACCGCAAAAGAAGTGTCTGATGAGGAAAAATGGGAAACTACCGATAAAGAAAAAGACATTGCATCCAACTACGAAGACAGTGACGCTGGGCATCATCTCTTTAAAACTGCCACATCAAAAAGTGAGGCTTAATTTTTTACAAACCATATCTACAAAAAAAGGCTTAATATTATTTTGTTCTGTAATTGCTTTCATGGAGTATTTATTTAATCTAATTGAATGAAAAATACATTTGGAAATTATTTTATAAAAATTAAGCTAGAGGAATTTTTGTATTGTGAAATGTCATTTGTTTAACAAAGCTAAGCAGTAATTTTCTGTTTTTACATGCAAATTTAAAACACATTTTGAATTTATTTCATTCAAGTAATAAAAGTTCAGCAATATCTGTTAAATGAAAATCTACATGTTTCCTACTCGAGTGACAGCTTTACGTTACAGCTTTTGCATCACAATGTATCCATTTAGAACAAAAAAAAGAAAAGAAAGAAAAAATGAAAGTTAAATTCTTAAAACAGTAGGATAGGCAAATTATTTGAGAATATATAAAGAATAAAACGTTAATTGATGGACTTTGAACGTGGAGTAGTAGGAATAGAAATTTAGGTGGAAACTTTTACAAGTAATGAAGCATTCCTTAGTATCTGTAGTGAAAATCTAGGATATATAGAATGTCAATTGATAAACTAGGTCCAAACGGGAAAATAATGTTCGTTGCCGAGCAGGGAACGTCCGTGCGGAACGAAAATCTTCTGAAATGTGAAGGAAAACAGAAATGTGTAAGCAGTACAGCAAATCTTAAACAAGGATTATTTAAAACAGTGTTTCTCAAACTGGGGGATGTGTCCCCCTTGATAACCTTTCGTGGGGGGGCGTGAGTATATAATAAAATTAAAAAAAAGATTATTTTAAACAATTATTTACTTGAAGGAAGCAAAACAAAGTGCATTCTAACACAATAAAAAATAAAATACACGATGCATGTTTATTGCAATCTGTTTCAATTTAAAAATTAGAAAGGAAAAAAGTAACATAACTCTTATCCTTTTACTTAAAAGTAACTTACTTATCTATTACTTAAAGGTAACAAATACAAAATTTAATACTTATCCCTATAATTTGTAGTTTATAATTAACGTTGGATTGTAACTTAAGCGTCCAAGTGTATTAATAATGCATTCAACACATTATCATTGTATGGAGTGAGGGGGACGCGATGAAAATTATTATTGGAAATTGGTTCATAAGTATTGAAAGATTGAGAAGCACTGGCTTAAAAGTATCTGTGAGTGCAGTCTCTCCGTTTCGAAGCTTATGGCAAGTGCACAAACAACTTTACTGTCTACAGAAAACAAGATGAAACGTTTCAAATTCTCTCATATACACAAATATTGAACTATAATGGTTGTATCTTTGATAAAGATGTATCAGAGAAAAAATGTGAGAAAATCACTGTAATTTTCTTTTTCATACCAAGAAAGTAGAAAACAATCTTCAGGAGAAATGTTTCCGAAATACTATCTATGTGATAGGTGAAAGAGTTTTCAGAAACAAAAAGAAATTTTAAAAATTGCACTTATGTTATACTCATTAAATGACTGTTTAAAAAAACTTTTTAAAACATACACCAATTTCTTCCATTTTCGAAGTCTATGACACAATAAAAATCGTGATTTGCGATTTAAAAAAGTCGGCAGCAAGATAATCTGCACAGACATATAAAAAATAATTTACTTAAAACATTTTAATACTAAAAGAAAAAAAAAATGAAGGGTTTTTTTTCTAAAAATGATATTAATTAATTGTTTTGACTCCTGAGTCCTTCTTATTAATGAGCTTTAATTGCAAAAGATCTAATTGCTTTTTATATAAAGAATTTATAGTTTGTATAATACACAGTTCTTAATTTCAGGGTAGCTTATTGCTACTGATTTGTGATGTAAATATTGAATTATTAGGTTGGGTAAAAAGAAATCCATTATTTTTTCGGTAGATGGCTGTAGTATCTCGTGAAGTATCGATCAAACAATTTCAAATTTATGCTCGTTGTTAAGGTGACATTTCACACTAAAAATTCTTTTACTATTTTTTGTTTGGTCCATTCAGTTGTGAGTTACAGGGTATTAAAAATAGAAGTCAAAAAGAGAAAATTCGGTACATTTTACAGTTTTTCTTTGATAAAAACGAAAATGCAAGCCCGGTGGCTAAAATTGTGAATGGTGTTTATGGTGCCGATGCTGTAACAGCTAATTAAGTGCAACTTTGGTTTCGTCGATTGCGTACAGGCATTTTTGATGTTAAAGATGCACCTCGCACAGTCAGGCCCATCGTCCAAAATGTTGATAAAATCACAGAAATAATCGAAGTTGACCGGTATGTTAGAAGTCGTAGCACCACCCAGAAACTGAAGATTGACCATGAAACAGTTATAAACCATTTGCGCAAAGGTGGATTCAAAAAGAAGCTCGATGCTTGGGTGCCACACCAATTAACACCAAAAAACAGGATGGATCGAATTTCCATCTGCGAAGCCTTGGCCAAACGGACTGAAATAGACCCATTTCTTAAATGGATGGGGACTGGGGATGAGAAATAAGTCACATACGACAATATCGTGCGAAAACGATCGTGATCAAAGCACGTTAAAGCAGCTCAAATAGTGGTCAAATCAGGAAGGTTCTACTGTGTATTTGGTGGGACTGGAAAGGAATAATTTATTATGAGTTGCTTCCGTATAGCCAAGCACTAAATTCAGATCTCTACTGTCAACAACTGGACTGTTTGAAGCTAGCAATTGACCAGTAACGGCCAGAATTGGTCAACAGAAGAGGTGTTGTTTTCCATCAGGGCAACGTCAGGCCACACACGTCTGTAGTGAATCGCCAGAAACTCTGGGAGCTTGGTAGGCAAGTTTTAATGCATCCACCATATAGTTCGGACCTGGCACCAAGCGGTTACCATCTTTTTCTGGCATTTCAAAACTTCCTGAGTGATAATAAATTGGGACCAAGAGAATATTGTGAAAATCGATTACTAGAGTTTTTCGCCAATAAGGAGCAAGACCTCAATAAAAGAGGCATTATGAAGCTACCTTCAAATGACAACAAATTATACAACAAAACAGGGCATATTTGACCCAAATCGGACAATCCAAAACATATTAAATAAAGTCTTGAATTTCATGTAAAAATAATGGATTTCTTTTTCGCCAGTCTAATATATATAGAGGAATAAGAAACATACCATAAAGAAAAGAAAAGTTATTTTATTCTTGAATGGATTTTATATTTCTTGATTACTGCGTGAAGAAAGTGAACAAAGAACAGTTATATATTATTTTCTTTAAAATGGAGTTCAAATATAAAGTTTTCATATAATTACAAATTATATTATTATAAAACTGCTATAGCACATATTACCCAAATTTTTCTTAAAGATAGTGGCAAGTTAACGATACTCATTATAAAACCTTTGCCATGTAATGGGCTTAATACAAGACGTCACATGATAAGGACAAACACGTGTTTTCTATTGAATTCAAAACAAACATGAAACTAACTGTACTTGTTCTATTTGTAAAACTCAGATGAAATTTCAAATTTCATATTTGGGTAAAAAATTTTAAATGCTAGAAAAAAAATTTCTTCAAAAGGTTTTTTTTTAAATTAAAAAAAAATCATATTTTATGTGTATACTTTTAAATAAAATGCATTTTGTATGCATATGTACTTTTTAAAAGAAAGTTTCTACAAAGAGCAAAAATTAGCAACACCGGAGCGCATGAACTGATTAGCTGGAAACACTAGATAGTTTTTATCGTGTGACTATGACGTTGCATGAGTTTTTGAATTGATTGGCTAGAATCACGTTACTTTCACTATCATGTGACTATGACATCACATGAATTGAGCCCATTCTGCAAACCAATTTGGTAGTGATATTTAAGTTATGTGAATATACTAATTTGACGGATAAATGACTTTACAGAGATCTCCATGGACGAGTTGGTGGCTCAGTGTGTGATCTTCTTCCTGGCTGGATATGATACGACAGCTTCCACCTTGTCCTTTGCGACTTACATGCTGGCCTTGGACCAGAACATTCAGGACAAATTGCGCCAGGAAGTGGATGACGCTTTGGCTGCAAACAATGTGAGTTACAAATTGTTCTCTCTAAGATGATAGCAGAATGTACACTTTAATAAGAGTTTTAAATGCTTTTGATTCAATGTAGATAACCTGTTTGAGAGGTGGGGAACCTTTTTATAATTAGAGGAGATATTTTAATCTGTAAGGAGGTACCTTTAATTTACTGCTGTTTGTAAAAAATGCAACACCATGAAGGAATAATCAGAATTAAATTAATTTTGGGAAATTATAATTTACACTGCGCAGCGCATTTTTGGAAAAGGGATAAATAGAGGTTGTGAAGGACGTTTAAAATAGTTAATGATTATTTGTTATGGCGAACGTTTAGTGAGACCTAAGTATGCCTAAGAGAAATAAGGAGAAATTCCAAAACCAAATTTGAAAACGAGGAACTAAAGGCCCTTTTTGGAGAAGGATTTTCCTATCCCCAATGGGATCTCGTGGCGGAGCAGTTCCATAGTGAAAAACGATTTGGGGGAAGCAGGGGAACCGGACGAGCACCGAACAACCTAAAAACCCGGAAACAGGGGACGTCGGAAGGTGACGCCCCAGCGTGCCACGATCAAAACACTACCCACAATTTGGGGGACCGTACAGCTTCCTCCAAGAAGTTAGCAGCACGTTGGTCTACTGCCATTTTGGGCCCCAATGCCGGCTTCATCAATTCCCTCAATGTCGGTTGCACCGTAGATTGGTGGGAAGGATGCCTTTACACAGGGTCCCCCTTTACGGCAAAACCATCCCCAATCTGCAATGGGTTCATGAGCACAGAGCCTGACAAGCTGATTGGCACCCAAGTTTTTTTCTTTAGATGAATCAAGCTTCAATTTGGGGCCCGATGTCCGCATTCGTGTTGACGCCGGGGAAAAAACTGCCTTTCAAAGGGGCGTTGTCGAATGACATAGTGGTCTAACCCCCGAGTTATGGTTTGGGGGTGCGATTTGATCATGGACGACCCAATTTGCTACGAAGTTTTGGTAATCTAAAAGGCAATAAGTACGTCCGTAAGGTTGCAGCCCAAGTTTCCCCTTCCTTCAAGACATCCCCTGATCTACATACTAATGGCCAAAGAAACGGAACTTCTTTTCCCAAAACCCCAACTTCCCTTTCCCCGCTTTTTCGCCGGATAGCCCAATGAGCCGTGGGGATTTTTGGTCGCTCCTCTCGTATCCGCGTCCTGGATTTCAAAGACAAATTTTTTGCTGCCACAAGCAATATGGAATTTCTTACGAAAACATTCAAAATCTGTTTGACTCCATGCCAGTCGTAAGCAAAACTTATTGCGCCGTGGTGGTCACCAAAATATGATTTCGGACTTTAATATTGTTATTTTGCTTTGAAAATTTCTTCAGTTATTTGTACTAATACAAGTCACTTGTGCATTAGATTTCATTTAATTCTAATGATTTCTTCATGGTGTTGCAATTTTTACAAACAGCAGTTTACTTTTATGTACAGATAAATCTTCAAAATTCAAATAGGAATATCTTACTAAACATCAATTAAAATTAAAAACATTACTTAAGTATTATATTTAGACTTATAACATTATGAAAAAATACAATAAAGAATTAAAATATTAAATCTTGAAATCGATCTATAACATGGCTCCAATACAAAAACTAATTTTACAATCCGTTTTAAAATTTAAGTTAGTAGGATGTTTTCATTTATTTGTTGCTTAAAAGGAATTGAATGTTTGGAAAAAAAATAAAAAACATAAAGTGTGAAACCTATTGATTAGCTACAATGATGACAATAGCGGCTGTGTACAGTTTTGACAAATGACAAGTCACAATGGTTTTTTACGATCATTAACAATAACTTAATTTTTGTATAAAGGTCAGGTAGTATGTCCCGCAAAGTTGTCGTTTTAAAATATGCAATTGCTTATGACCACTAGAAACCACTGAAATTTACACACATTGTGATCTCATTTTTATAGAATTCTACAAATTTTCAACTTGTTTCGAAATAAATGAATCTCAATAAATGCAAATTTTATAAATGACGAGAAGGTTACACAAGTCGCTCATGGACACAATCCACATTTCAAAAGAATTTTGAGAGCTTAGTAAATGTAATCCATCTCTGGTGACACTACTAAAATTTCAAAGTTAACAAACAAATCTTTGTGAGGCTATATTCTCACAAACCGCTGAACGCTGAAACCCGATAAAGATACCAAAAGATAAAAAATATTATAAGGTATCCATTTTGCTCAATTTAATTCTAAAATTGCGATTAGTTAAAATATTCTTATTTAAAACGTTAAAGTAAATGATTGGCTTCCCCCTGTAATGCCATCAGTAACAAGACTCCATAGACCAACAGGAAGAAGGTTTTGACATATTTTCATCGTTTTTAAGATTACCATCCTTCCTTCCGTATAGAATTCCAACAAAAAAATGATTCCAAATAGGATAGACCCAAACTATTGCATATTTTATTTGCAAAATAAAGACATTTTGTATATTTTTAAAAAAGGGAGATAGCCTTCACAGAAAGAATGTTCCAACCATTCTATACATCTTTCTCATTGTTGAGATTAATCGCGCTTACGTCCTGAAAAGTACACGCTTTGCTCTCTTAATCTCGAAAACTTAAAGAATCAGATTTCCCTCATTTTTTTAAAGATTATTTTTAAAAATTATTTGAAAGTTGACTTATAAACATTTAATAACTTTCGCAATTTCTGAAGATAAACTAGCAAAAAAAAATTTTTTCTGTATGTCGAACTTAGTTATCCATGTTTAGACTGTATATAAAAAAATAATTAAAAAATTGAGACTTGATTTTTTTTTGTTGTTTTTCATCTCATTATGCAATTCCAGCCTTACGTTTTTTTAAACTACTGTCGTTTAACAGTAGTTTAAAAACATTAAAATCATTAAAGCTGTAACATTTAAATCAAGCCTCCTCCGAAAAAAAGAAACTTCTCCCATCCGCAAATTAAGTATTCACTTTCCTTTGAAATGTGTGAGTACCCAGCACAGCAAGGTTCCTCTACCCCCTTCCAATTTGAAAATAGAACGAAAAGAAACTTGCCTTACGGAAGAAAAAAATAGTTTTTTTTTAAAAAAAGGAGGATTTTAATTATAAAATACATAGAAATCCCTAGAAAGTGCTGATGCTGAAAGGAAAAGAGAAATTTTCCTGAGGAAAAAAGTTATGCATTCGAAATAACCTGCGTAACACCGGGCTATGCAGCTAGCCAGCCATCTTATATATAAATTGCGTTAATTTCATGTTTTATTTTTGAAACTTATAAATATATCTCTCGAATCCAGATTGGTAAGTTAATTTATTTAAAAATAATACAAATAGAATGTGACACTTGCCCACATTTTTTTAATTTGATTGATATACCCATTTCACTGCCTCAATTTCAGATTCCTTAATACTTAACGATAATTGCTTTGATAATAATTACGATTACAATTAATAAACCTTTAATAGCTTATATATATATTGCTCGTATATATATATATATATATATATATATATATTTTCTTTGTTCAATTACCGGGGTGTTAATTTTTTTTTTTGGAAAAAACCCTTTGTAAAGGCTTAATTTGTGGGTTTGATCGGAAAAAAAGATGTGCTTTTCTGTAGATGAAAAATTTGGGTTTTTATTTTTGAGCGCAAAAAAAATTAAAAAGTTTGGGAGACGGGGCGAAACAATATGTCTGTGTATTAGATTTTTAAGACTATATCGTCAATATTTGTAAGTACGGTTGTATGTTTAAAAAAATAATAATAAATGTGTGGTTATAATCCGATCAACGGAATCATAATTTCCAATTAATGACAAAGGTTTTGGGCCAGCCTGTTTAACATCACTTTTTTATTTGGGGGAGCATGTAATTGTTTTTCCCTTTTTTGTTCTTTTGATTTTTTCCCCGTTATTTCTTTCCCGTAAATTTTTTTGTTCATTTTAAATATGACTTTGCTTTAATACTATTATTGTATTAGCTACTGTTTATTAATGACACAGTTGCTTACAAAGAATGGTTTATATACGTTTGCCATACATAAACATGCATGCCTGAACATCAAATCGAAATTTAATAACATAAAATGAAGGAATACCTTGTCTATGAATAAGAAGTAAGCAAAAATATTTCTTTGAATTAAGTTATAATTATTTACGCAAATAACATAATGTGTATAAAACATTTAACTATTCTGTTTTTAATGCTCAGTAAATATTTTTCTCAGCGTTCCACTTGAATATAAACTTAAAATTAAAATGTTAGATAAACAGAAACAGTGTAAAATTTAAAACCCACTAAGGAAACAAAAGATCAGGTTTACCGTCTCTAATCTACATTATAATAAAAAGAGGAAAAAAACTACTTACAACTGTGACATTTTTCCAGATTGGAACTTGAGAAGAACCTTTTTTCTATTTCCGTGTGTGTTATTGACCATGTGATAATACAATGAACAAAATGTGATATCCATAATAAGTAAAGAAATTATTGTTATCAATGAATGAATGATGATCAATTTTTCCCAAACCAAGCTGTTTGCCATCTAATACATTTTTCAGAATTAAAAATGAAGTATTTTTCACACAATATTTTAAAAATAAGTATATTTCACTCAGCATAAGGAAAACTATTTTTTATACAGAAATAATTATTAAAAATGTTTATCGTTTCTTTAGCATCTTTTGTTTTTATCAAAACTTGAACTCATTCTTTACTTTCTGCAATATACGAAAATAACCGAAACTTATTGAAAAAAAAATTCATATTAGCGACAAGCTTATATTATTCTTCACAGTCCCCTTGGGCTGGCCTACAACTTTTCCAACGATTCTGCAACACTCGAACCGTTTTTGGAGTGGCCTAGTGGTCCCAGTTGTCCAGTAGGTCACAGTTGTCCATAGGTTCGAGTCCTATGGCCACTGAATACACGCCGTGTGGAACGGCTGATACATGTTAAATTTGTCAAGGCCATTCACATGGTGAGAAAACTTGAAGAAAGGGGTGTTATCTCAGGTGCCATTTTCGTTCACTTGACAATGGTTCAAGATTGCGAGGTCCATCGCTAACAGCCCTCTTCGGGTGAGCCCTGTCCGCTTGCACATTTCGCCTATAGTCTTCTTCGGGTGAATCCTGTTCGCTTGGGTATTTCACCAATAGCCCTCTTTGAGTGAGCCCTGTTCACTTGGTATTTCCGCCTGTATTTCTTTGGGTGAATCCTGTTCGCTTGGGCATTTCACCAAACTCTTTTGAGTGAGCCCTGTCCACTTGGGTATTCCGCCTGTAGTCTTCTTTGGGTGAATCCTGTTCGCTTGGGCATTTCACCAATAGCCCTCTTCGAGCTTGGGCATTTCGCCAATAGCCTTCTTTGGGTGAATCCTATTTGCTTGCGCATTTCGCCTATAGTCCTCTTCGAGTGAGCCCTGTCCACTTGGGCATTCCACCTGTAGTCTTCTTTGGGTGAATCCTGTTCGCTTGGGCATTTCGTATATAACCCTCTTCGAGTGATCCCTGTCCACATGGGCATTCCGCCTGTAGTCTTCTCTGGGTGAATCCTGTTCGCTTGGGCATTTCACCAATAGTCCTCTTCGAGCTTGGACATTTTGCCTATACCCTTTATGATGAAGCCGATCTCTTCTCTCTATTTTCTAACAAATCCCTTGCCCCTTGCCGACAGAAGTTGCGAAAATTCCAGGCATTTCCCTAATTGCTGGGAAGGAATTTCGTAACTGGGTGGTCGATTTTCGGCACCTTTTTTTCCCAGCTGACCGGACTGTCAAAAAGAGGCGCCTTAACATTGTGTATTCATTTTCCTCCACTTCGGTGACGCCGCCGCGTCTGAGAACGTACAAATGTGCACCCAACCTCGGCGCCTCTTTGGGATTAGCGAACAGGAAATGAGACCAATTTGGCGCGGCAGAAGGGTAAGAGATCAAGGGAGCCGAGACCGGAAGGCGGCAGAAGAACCAGAGGGTTTAAGGCCGACAAAGAGATGAGAGGGGGGAAAAAAGCGGGGGAAAGAGACCCCGGAAGAAAAAGGCTAATTTTGGGAAGGGAGCCTTTCACCCCTTGAGCGATAGGAAGAGGATAACAGCCCGTGAAGTACAGCGGTCTCCTGGGTGGAACGGGTGAGAGGAAAGAGACTCAAAACTTGGCCCTTTTTGATTTGAACTGTAAAGAAATACATTTTATTTTTATTTTCATTTGAAAAAAATAGCTATCCAAGAGCTGGGGAAAATTGCCCCTTTTTTGGGTGAACCTGTTTGTTGGCTTCCCCTATAGCCCTTTCAAAAGGGCCCCGCCCATTGGAATTCCAATTTCTTTTTGGGTGAATCATGTTTGCTTGGGCATTTCGCCAATAACCCTATTCGGGAGAGCCCTGTCCGCTTGGGAATTTTGCCATCTGCACTCTCCGGGTGAGCTTTGTTCACTGTTGATGTTTCGTCAAAACCCTCGTTTTATTTCAGAGTGCGACTTAAATTAAAATCAAATCAAATCAAGCCACAGTCAGAACAGTGCTGGAATGTGTCTTAACAGACCACACAGCTGGGCCCTTTTTCATTCGAATATATTTTGGGGGGCTGAAACGTCCACGTTCTTTTATTATTTTTGATTGCTTTCCAATTGCATTATAAATAATGTAATATCACGTTTCATATAATTTGATGTTTGAATTTTTTCAAAAAAATCAAAACGCCTACATTTCCCCACTACCGGGGGTCTACAAAAACAGCTTTGGGAGAAAATGTGCAGATGGCGTTAAAATCCTCTTCCTAAACCATATTTCTTTATCTTAATTTCTTTTTGCTCAAAAAGGTAGGTTTGAAAAATTTTAAACTTACTTACAGCGACACAATGTGAAATAAGAATCGTAAGTATCAGATTGAAGGAATTGAGAACCTTTTTTTCCAAAAAAATAGAAGAGATTATGCTTTTTTTGCAAATAAAAAAAATTAATTTTAACAAATTTAAAAAAATGTCAGATTCTTAAAAAAATAAAGGCCAAATCATTCTTTTACTTTCATATTTTACTGAGAATCATATAAAAAATATTAAAAACTAAATTCAATTTTAAAGTCAGTTCAAGCTTGATTTTTACACAAGCATATACCTGTATTTTAACCTGTGCATGTAGCTTTCACAGAAATTTTTATCTTTAATTTCAGGGTCAACTTACTTATGAGGCTATTCAAAATATGAAATACCTTGATAATGTTATTTCTGAAACTTTACGAATGTTTCCACCAGCTGTAAGGTAAGATCAATACTCTTTCTGTTGTATTAATAATCGAAATCAAATTACAGGGCATTTTTATTTTCCAAAATTTTTCTCAAAGTATGCTACGTGTATCGATTATTAAGAGAGATTTTCTTTAATTCAGAGTTTATCCTTTATCCTCCGTGCTACTCATATGCATAATTTTTATTTTCCTGCCCACGGGAAAGTTCACAATTTAAACCTTGTAACTCTTAAGAAAATACCAGTCGTTTACATTTAGTGGCGTGTATGATGGAGGTAATATTTCATCATTCACCGAATTTAATTCCATTAGCCGTTAAACAGGGAAATCAGGCGGCTGCAAATGACCTTTCAGAACCTGGATTAGCTGGTATTCCCTGTGAATAAAATGAAAAAGTGTTTTGCAAGGCTGTGCTTCTCAGTAAGCCAGGGTTGTGCCTTATTGCTTGCCTTTCTGTTTTTGCAACAAAATGTAACTGAGAAAGCGTTTTATTTTGAGAAAACTGCTGTGCAACATATCAACAGTGTACCACAAAAAGCAAAGTTCTAACAAGCTTAAAAATTTCAGGCCGGAAAATGCGTATTCCTCTAGCCACCATAAAATCAAAATTCTTGTATATTATGAACACTTGTAAATCATTATATTTCACTTAAAATTTTATATATACGTATAGGGTAATATCCGCTTCTCCCACTATTGCTTCCCTTTCACCACATTCAAAATTCTCTTTACAACCTCACCCTTTGATTTCCAAAACGGATAGAACTTTAATTTCATAAAATCATGTAGAGAAGGCTGATCTTATATCCCTTTAATGTTTTCTCCCTTTAGTGGATCCCTTTTCACATGTTCGATTTTAATAAATTTCAAAATCTGTTGAGAACCAACAGTTCAAAAACGAGAATATTTATCTGTAACATAATTTAAATTTTACCCCTTGCAACCCCCTCCCCGCTTTGGAGGTCGATTTTCAAGAACACCACTTAACCCCTTGCAACTCCTCTTGGTGACAGATTTTCGTCAAACATTTTTTAGAAACATGGATTCGGGTATAAACTGGAAAGGAGAGAGTAAGTAAAAAAAAAGATGTTTAAAATTACTTGAATAACAGTACCTAAAATTCGATTTGCTGGTACTTCGCCGCTGGTTCTTACTATTTTCTGTACGATGTACCTCCTTTTTTCGTAAAATTCTTGCAAGAAATTTATGAGATAAATATAAAAATCGAGTGACATGGATTTCTTGATTTATTATCCTCATAACACGTCATCAATCAGATTTATATGTGGGAACTTTATTTTCATATCAAGCGTATAAAAAGTATACAAAAAGTGTAAATGAAACACGTACAAAACGATACTTAGTATGATTATAGTACATAATTTAACAAATGAAAAATATGAATTTTATTGTACATATTATACTAGCTCTTGGTATTACTTGACTCTATAAATGTAGTTATTTTTTGTGCCATCCAGATGGTATAGTTGCTATTGATTCTGACTGTTGTGACGTAGGGCCTGGGTTCGAATCTCGGAGTAGGCATGAATGTTTGTATATATATAGTGCCTTTGCAGCTTGGGGGTACTCAAAATAGCCGTCGAGCCACAAGTCCTTTCGGAAGGTTGGCGGAAGGGGAAGAGGAGTGGAAGGTTCCCTGATCTCCCCCGCCCCCAGGGTGTTTTCTCTCAGAATTGCGGTGGAAAGGATCCAAAACGTTCTGTCACTTACTTGATACTCAAAGCTGCGGCTATCGACAGACATAAGGCTATTCCCGTGCCAAGATGAATTTCATGGACTTCGATCTGACACCGTGTCATGCAGTAAGAAGTCAAATTTCACGTTGTTATTTTTTCTTTCTACCATTCATTTTGTCAATTTATTTTACATGGAATGAGGTCGTAATTTGGGGCGAAATTAAAGTGAGAGTCAATGTTTTTTAACTACTGAAATTTATGAATGTTTTTTAGTACATAGATTCAAACAAAAACTAATGTGGAGAATAAAGGCTTGTGCGGATATTATTCTATTTTATGAAGAAGCGTGTGTTGAACATCAAAAAAACCTTTATCATTTAATCGTTTCAAAATATCGAGATGCAGTGAAACTTGTTTAACACGATACTGAGGGAACTGAAGCATTTTATCGAGTTAAAAGAAATTCGAGTTAAAGGATATTGCAAACAGAAAAACATATATTCAATATTCTAAAATGTTTTTTCACGTTGAAATATATTTGCAAAAAAGGAAAAAAAAGATAAAGAACTGAAATATTCAACAAAATTAAGTTTATTAGAGTACATTTTTCTACACAGATTTATGTAAGGTCATGTAAATTTACACACATGTATTTAAGTTCATATAAATGTTTTTGTTCCATTGATTTTTATGAAAGAGATTCAATACCCAATTTTTAAAATTTTTGAAAAACAAGTTTCATTGAGTTTTTGCAAAATGATCTGAAAGTTTTCATTGTATTGTTTTTTATCCATTCCATGTTATTCATTTCACCATTGGAATGTGTGTCTAAATAACTGCGCATGCTTTTTTATGATGTTCTTCATTTCGGAGGGCATGAGAACAGAAGCAGCAGAATTTTCGCCGTCGGGCTCTGCATCAATGCTATTTTTTAACTCCAACTCCAAAATGCCTTTGTCTGCCATCATCATATCTAATAACGAATTCTTCCTGTGATACAGTAGGACAGTCCAATACCCCTGGTGTTTTCCGTATTTTGTTCACTCCCATAAGGAAAATATTTTCCTGTTTAGCAATTTTCGTTTCGTGTTAAGAGAAAAAAAAGTACATGAAAACACATAGTAGTTTGTAGGGACTGTTGTGTTATTTCGCGTTAATCGATATTTCAGCTTAAGATTTTCACGTTAAACGTTTTTCACTATATAGTGTAACTTTTAATAAACAGAATTGGGTCTCTGTTGCAGAACGGAACGTCTTGCGGATGCCGATTACAAGCTGGGAGATACTGGTATAACCATCCCTAAAGGTATGATCGTCACCATTCCAGTGTACGCCATGCATCAAGATCCGGAATTCTTTCCGAAACCCGAGAAATTTGATCCTGACAGGTGATTGGAATAGTAATTTTTTTTTTAAATTTAGAAAGTACTTAATGTCTCCCTCCACTTGAAAAGAACGTGAGTTTTCAGCATTAAATAATATGGCTACTGTTAATGGGGGTAGACACGTTTATTTTCTCTTTCCGGTTGGAAAACTTTATTTAGGGAAAAAAATCTGTAATAAAGACCAAAAAGTATTTTTAAAAAATCCGAATATTACATCTTTCTTTTAAGACGAACGCATATTAATACAAGGGGGAGCTTGGAAATTTTAAGAATATAAAAATTATATGAAGTAGTCAGCTCTAAATGAAATACAGAACAGGATATGCTTTCGGAAATAAAAAAATGCACTAAAGCGGAATGGTACTTTATCCTGAATGATGCATATTATTAAAATTTCATGAAACGATTCATAAATATATTTGGTAAATTTAGTCAGTAAAACATATACTTATTGAAATTTATTCGTTGAATTTTTTAAAAATAATAAAAAGATGCATTTTTTTTTCAACTAACATAGATGTAATAATTTGTGCTTATAGAAGTCTACAAGTACAGATTATTCTATCTGTTGTGTAAAACTTCATAGGAAATTTTAAATATTTTTAAATTTTTTGTTAATATGCAAGAGTAGTTTTGTCCTTGAAAATAAACCAGAGTGTTGTTTAGGCACAGCAGAGATATTGAGGTGATCTTAGTATTTGTTTGTTGTCTACACGTCTTAAATAATGTGTGAATTAGATGGCAATTTCTGGAATGTATGAAGTTTGGATTCTCTCAGATAGTATAAAAATTCTTTAAAGAATTGAACTATTTAAAGAGTAAAAGTATTATTACATACAAAAATATTTATTAATTTTAATTTAGATTTATAAAAATAGGACAATATCGATATATATAAAATTCAGTTTGGCACAATGGTATAGATAATCATGGAACATTTACATTACCTTAAAACAAGTAATATAAAAAAAAAATTTAATCAATTCCTACTTAGATCAACAAAGAAAAATTTTATTTTAGCTACTTTTTATTAAATAGTTACATTTAACACATAAATATGTATATACATACGACAGAATCACAATATTAAGTGGTAATTCATTTTTATTAATTATTCATTTAAGTATATCGTACTATCATTCAAAAGAATCGTGTATATGAAATTTCAGTTCAACTGAATGCTTTAAAACGTGAGAAAAAAAAACTTTCTCAAGTTTTGAGACAAGTTGCCAAAAGGGTCTCCAAAAATGATGCCAACGTGGCTGTATTTGTAATTCTTTCAATAATTAGTTTTAATCAATTAATTTTTATTAATTATAAGTAAATTATTGTATTGTCATCCAAAATAATCATGTATATAAAGTTTCAGCTCAATTGAGAGCTTTAAAATGTATTTTATTAACGATTGAAAAATCCACGAAAATAAATAAATAGAGAGTGTGAGCTAATAGTAGGAGTTGAAAAAAAAAACAACCACAAACCCGCAATTTTTCACTTCACTCTTGCTTCCCTACGTTGTCCTTTTACAGAGAGCGTCCCGACATTCAATGCACAGGGTGAAAAGGAAAGGCTCATATCAGTTCTACGCAATTTTTTTGAAAAAATTCCATATAACTTGGTTATGTGTTGACTAGGATACTTTTGAAAACATTGAAAATTGACACCCTTTATCTTTAACGACGCATTTCACAATTTTTCATTAACGCGATCTTTCACACCTATGGTATTAATTACAGTCACATAAATAAACTATAATAATCAATAAAATAACCAATAAACAAGTAATATAAAAAAAATTTGTCAATTCCTACTTAGATCAACAAAGAAAAATTTTATTTTAGCTACTTTTTATTAAATAATTACAATTAATATAAATATATATATTTACATAGGACAGAATCACAACTTTAAGTCGTAATTCATTTTTATTCATTATCATTAAAGTATCATATTGTCATCCAAAACAGTCGAGTCTATAAAATTTCAGTTCAACTGAGTTCTTTAAAACGTGAGAAAAAAAAATTCTCAAGTTTTGAGACAAGTCGCCAAAAGAGTCGCTAAGTCGCCAAAGTGGTTGTATTTGTAATCCTTTAAATAATTAATTTTAATCAATTAATGTATATTAATTATAATTAAATTATTGTATTGTCATCCAAAATAATCATGCACATAAAATTTCAGCTGAATGAAGCGCTTTAAAATGTATTTAATTAACGGTTGAAAATTCCACCAAGATAAATAAATAAATATGTAGAGAATGTGAGCTAATAGTAGGAATAGAAAAAACGTTGCTGGTTTAGTTTGAGTCGGTTTCAGAAAATGATGTCACCTAACTTTGACGTCACCTAACTTTGACCCACTCTTCATAACTAAAATATTACATATTACCTTAGGCAAATTATTTCAAAAATTGACCCATTTAGTTGTAATTCCAAAACTGTGCAATACTTGCTACTTTTCTCTGTTCATATAAAATTTTAACCAATACTTAAAGTGATAAATTCTTTAGGAGCGTTTTGCTGAAGAGTGAATCTAAATCAGGGATTCCCAAAGTGGTCTATGACGACCTGCAAGGGGTCTACGCCAGTGAAAAAATAATTTGGGGATTCATGAGGTGTAAATGGAGGTCTGCGATAGTGGTTCCTCATTAAATCAGAACGTAACTTTAATTTAAAAAAAAAAACTTTAATCAAGTGGAAACCAGGATTACCTATTTAACAGATTTATTAACTAAACTGAATGAGGTTAATTTGCAATTACAAGGTAACAGCATGAATTTTATTAAAAGAAGGACCACATTTCAGCCTTTCTTGTGCCAGAATTGAGCTAAAGGAGTATAATAATGGACGTCGCAAATTTTCCTAGTATCTGAATTGCCACAGTCTACCAGAAAAAAGACGTTTTAACCTACGTTCAGCGTTTAAATGCCCTTTCCATTTCAGATTTTGAAGATAAGTTTGAAAATGTTTTCACTGTCGTAAAACCAAAGTAGGCAATGAATTCATATGGTCATTTTGAAAAAAAAAATGTCAAAGAATCAGGCACTAGGAATAGGCAATATAATCAAGATCTTAAAGTAAATTTTAAAATAAATGACAAGAATTTTGTCTTTAAAAAGATATACCTATTATTTATTCCATGTTATGGAATATCTTGAGAAAATTTTGTTTTTCCGATTGAGAAGGAGTTACAGTGCGCTTGCCGATCCAAAAGGGCCAAAGCAAGAAGTAATTGCTGCTTTCCGAAGAGTTTGGCTAACTTTGGATCTCCGAGGTCAGACCTACGAATATCATGGATGTGCATTTCTGTCTCTTTTTAAGGTGGATCTATTCTCAGAAGAAAAGTTAAACCTACCTGTAAATTGATAATGAGCAGCAAGGTCATTGACCGCTGAATTGTCATCTGGGAAGGCCTGCATATCAGCATTTCTAAAGTAGTAAAGGCTTTAAGTAAACAAAACAAATAGGTATAAATTGGAGCCAAAATGGACGAATTTTTACGCCGCCAAAATACTCAAGTTTTGTATATTTAGGGACATTTCAGTCACTGATATTTTTTTATTCACATCAATATATATCAATGTGTATAAAAAATTTTGTATACATCATATATAAATTAAATTGTGTAGGGTCACATATCGACTGCGAAATTGTAATAAGCTAGTTTAAGGCTGTTTTTGGTAAAAGTACTAGAGCTTAAACTAAACGCGTGAAGTACATTTTCAGACAGAAAAAATGCCTCGATTTCAATGGAAGTTTGCAATCTTATAACTCATACCTCTGTTAACAATATAGTGTTTTTAAAAATGCTAAAATATTCCATGAATACTTTCTTTTTTGTTATAATACGTAAAGTCATAGCCCCTTTAACGTTACGGTATGAGAGAAAAAACGCGAAACACATTTTATACAAGAAAAAATGAATTAACTCTGTTAAAAACGGGAAGTGTGATAAAAAATTCTGCTCTCTAAAGGATAATGAAGCCAGAATATCATATTAATGTTTCATTTCTTATATATCTGAAAAAAATGTTCAAAATTCTGGTCCTATTCTTTAACATTAACCGTAGACAGCCTTAAAGCTAATGATTATTTTTAAATCTTTCACAAAGAATAAAAAATTTGTTTTGATTCTATGGGATTATCAAATATGAAAGACTAGCTTCGAGATTATTGTGATTCTTGTTTCCCTAGTGTTCCCACGCAAACCTTTTCCATTTCCCTCTTTTTTTACACACACACACATTTTCTTTCTCTCCCTGAGTAATGCTAATGATTGTTTAAATTACAGGTTCACGCCTGAAGAGAGAGCCAAGAGACATCCCTACTCTTATTTGCCATTTGGTGCTGGACCCAGGAACTGCGTGGGAATGAGATTTGCGCTCATAGAGATCAAAGTTTGTCTCGTTACCGTCATCGCAAATTCAGGCTCCACAAACGACCGGAGACAAAGGTACAGTTAAAATAAACATTCATTTAACTAAGTATTTTTAGTTAAACTTGGAGCGCTCTAAAGAAACTTATTTAGTAGAACGTTCATTGGATCCTCCGAATTCAGATTCCCCCACCCCCCGAGACATATGATATGTAATATTGAAGAAAATCACATATATATGGGGAGGGGGGCGGAACAACCTATGAGTAAATATTTTAGCTTTAAATTTTTTCAACATTTATATTTTAAGTATATTTATAAACTATAGCCATTAACTGCTGGCTTTGCTGGGTATTTCATCCTGTCGTACGACTCTATACTGTATTTAAGTCATAGATATCTAAGTCCTAGTATTAAGCCTCTGGTTGTATTGAAAAATATTTTGATTCGCATTTTGATTTTAAAAGTGCAGGATTTGAATCCCTAAAATGGAACATATTTATATTTTTTGACCCCATAATCCCATGAGTCAGTTTTCATAAAATCCGTTCTTAACAAATTTCTACTCAACAAAAAAAAACATGCTTACAAAATTTCTGTTACAAGTCTGTAGGTCTATTAGTTCCGGAGATCTCGTGATGAGTAAATCGCTTTTCTTCTATAAGTATATAGTTTAAAGCTTATTTATATTTTAAGTATATTAAGTACACTTTTTCAGGTTCCTTTGGAATTCAACCTAGGTCAGCAAGGATTGCTGCAACCCGTAGAAATCTTATTGGGCATGGAAGTCAGAAAAGACTGTCTCCTACGGGAATGAGAAAGTTCGTCACAATTCACCTTAGAAGAGAAACGAATGATCACTATTTACACAGATAATGAAAAACTTTTTTACAAAAATTTTATATCGGTTTCATTTTGTATTTGATTGATAATGTGTTTTTATTTCAAATATAATACTTTTCAACTTTTTAATTTTATTTTGTTTAAATACCATATTTTAATACCATTTTGTTTTAATACCATAATAATTATTTCATGTACGTATTTCGTGATAAATGTTTTTTGGTAATAAACGTGATTACAAAATCCTAGTTTGTTTTAATAGTTACTCGTTTTAACTCTTACAAAATTATTTTTTATTTGCTTTCTATGAATTTAAACAATGAAGAAAGTGATAAGCAATTACTTGAATGTATCATCTTAATGAAATTATAAACAAGTTTATAATATATATATAAGGGGACGCGGTACGATTTAAATAAAAATCTTTGATTTTATGGTTTTTACAATTTTTTTCCTTGTAACCTATGTATATGCAATACGTAAGACAGAATATTTGCTCAAAATATCACAAAAAGCAATCCATTTAATTTTTTTAAAAAAATTTTTAAAAATTTATGAGGTAATTTTAAAACGCTACTCCTCGTACAATAATTGACGTACATCCAAGAAATTTGATTTACATATTTGTCAAACCATGTACAACAAAAGTTGGTATGGGTTTAGGGATAACATGATTCAAATTCTAAAAAATTTTTATGAATTATTATGAAAAAATCCCTAAAAAACGTATAAATTCTAAGTTCAAATATTTTTAAAAAATAAGTATTGCTTTGATTCAAAAATGCATACCAACTTTTGTTATACATATTAATAGCAATCTATAAAAAAAATTTAAAACATTTCATGCAATAGAAAAAAAGCCTTAGCATTTTAAATGAAAGAAAACAAACAATTTTTTGTTCTGAGATAAATCAATTTAAATTTTTATTTACTGTAAAACGATATATATAAGTGCAATAAAATTACTAAAAAATTACTGTATGTACTACATGCACATGAAAAAAGTTTTATAAAGGTATTATATGAAAATTATAAATTTATATGTTTAAAATTTAAAATTTTCAGTACCTTACATTTTTAAAAAATTGCGATAAATAACATACGAAACACATTTTACGATGATTTTAAAATAATTCTATTTTACATTTTCATATATTTTTTTTACGTTTATGTTTAAAAAAAACCAGGACTATATGTAATCCCTTCTTTTTTCTTTGAATATTTTTCTTTTCGCAGATTGGCTAGTTTAATTTTTCGACGTGCTATGCGAAAAGCAAGATTATTTTGGCGATTTCCTTCTTTTTTACGCCTGTAATCACGTGTGGCAGCAATTTTTACTGCTTCTTCACCAAGATCCAAATTAGCAGCCTTTTGAATTTCTTTTAAGGCTTTCAAAGTACCAAAGTTATACTCTGATATTGCCTCAGAAACAGCTATATTTACACGGCGTGATTTTGCTGGTTTCCTTAGAGCACTTACTCCAAATCACGCTATGCACACTCTCGTTGCTGTTCTGAGTCAGACATCTGGCACATCCTTTCAAAAGACTATCAGAAGCTAATCTGGATTTATTGGTGTTCCAATATTAAATTTATGTGGTGCAGGTTTTTCACCTTTAGCTAAGGCTCTTCGATAAAAACACCACGAATCTTTCCCAGGAGGGCATTTCATGTGCTTGGATTTTTGTCTGTCGAGATACTGTGATAAAGTGTGGCATATATAGATTTTTTCATGCCCTGAATATCTCCTTTATTTTCCAGAATAGCTTTCTGATAGTACTGCGTTAGTTTTTTTTATTGTTTCTTTTAGGCTGCCATAAGATTTTCCTCCTAAAGTGATACCTTTAGCTCTCCGATCTTTCACAAGATTACGTAAGCTGGTGCCTACCGTTTTGCTTACGTGATTAATACACTCTTCTTTCAAAATTTCAACATCTGGTCCATATATTTTTAGGCTATTTAAGAATTTATGAGTTTTAGCATCACCATCAGATAACAATGTTGTGTAACGAAAACCACATGCTTCTGATCGAGACCAAATTTTAGCTGCAGCCTTCATTTCCATTGCTCCTGATGTCCCAATGAGGTTAATCTGGCAAGAATTTTGTGGCCAGAATACCAAACATCGTATTCAGCTGTAGTTTCGCCTAATTCATTTTTCGCACTTATACATATAGGACAGTACTTGCTCATAATTTCATAGTCAATAACGTATCCTGTTAAAGTGTCGACTACACAGCCAACACCGATTTGGGATGTGTGTCCTCGGGTCAACCATGTCCCATCAAATGAAACAGCAATATCAGTAACAGTATTTGACCCATTTTGATCCAATTTGCTGTATGCATTTTGAACACTGTTATGTACATAGTTCAACACAGTTTGGGAAGCAAGAGAGTACACTGAGTTAATGTAGCATTTAATTTCATTAAAGGTTTTACTCGACATCAAAGGCATATTGAGAAACATGCAAAATTTTTCAACCGATGCATGGCCCCCACTGATTGCAAGAAGTGCTTGAACAGCATGAACATTTACATCGAAAGGTGTAGATGTATTTGATTTTTTTTCAAGTCTTGAAGATGTAAAGCATTCCATTTTTTGCTCGGAACATGTTTTGCATATCAGTTTTAATTGATGAGAAAATCCATATTTATGTCTAAATTCAAGTTTTAAAGTTGACTGGTTGCAGCTACCACAAAAAGTATACTTGAAAATATCACACAAGGCATTTTTGTCAACAATTATATAACTTGGTCCATCATAAGCATCAGCAACATTTTCTTGTTCTAGTACACTTTTTTTCTTGCATAGAAACTCTTTCATTTTTAAAAATGCTATTAGCACTTGAATGTTGAGCAACATTTGAATTGTGCTCTGAAATTTCCATCTTGTTTTCAGTTTTTGTTTCAGCGCACCATCGCTTTTGAATACTTAATTTACTTGATTTGTTTTTCCTCTTTGTACGAGGCATGTTTAACTATTAAAATGCTGCATGAGAATACGTTTATATATATATAAAAAAACTGTTAAACTGATAAAGATAAAATAATTAGTCTTGAAAAAGACTTTTTTTGGTAAACCGAAACAAAATATTTCAAAAATATGAAATAAAAATTAGCAGAATAAAGAACGCAGTATAGCTCAGCAAATGTAAACAAACATTAAGAATGGATTACAATCTCTTCACTTTATTTCAAAACTGTTTAACTGTGTTAGAATTAATTAAGTTGGCTAGAAAATGAAAAGTGCGTCTGCTAGAGCAGAATGATGTCAGAATGTGAATTCTGACGAGCATATTAGTTATTATAACTTTGGAGTTTTTTAATTTAGAGCTCTGAAATTTTGTGAGGTAATAGAGAAATGTATAAGGAATAATTTAGGCAAAAAATTTTTTTTGATATTTTGACCGATTTTCATCAATTGAATCGTAGCGTGTCCCCTTAAAAACATTATCAAGGTACTAAAATCACTAAATATTCCCCAAATTGTAGGATTCTCAAGTGGTCAGTAATGACACGGTAAATGTTTGGATCAGCAATTAATGAAATCTGGTGACAACGCATGTTAGTACTACCTAAAATAGATGGAGAAAATGATAAAAATTCCTAATATTCTTTTGCAATGTATTCTGTCATGAATTCATTGATTGTTGTCCTGATTCTACGACAGTTTGAGATGACCTAATCTTATGCACTCTCATGTATTATGTAGGCTCCATTGGGGAAAGGTCTGGGGAACTTGTTGGCAAAATTAAGAAATGGTACCAATATTACGGAGACTCCCCATAGTTATGTGGGTGATATGAAGCCAGGCAATTATCCTCATGATTTCAATTGCGATTACTGATAAAAGGAAATGGGAAACTTCTACGCAAAAAATGTAGCGGTTCTTTAAAATACTTCCAAGCAGTGAGGAATTAAAGAGTATGATGAATTTGTTCAAATGTCTTCTTTGTTACTTCACGATTAAGAGGACACAGTACGATTCAATTGACAAAAATCGGTCAAAAAATCAAATCAAATTTAATAGCCTGAATTATTCTTCATATACTTTTCTATAACCTCACAAATTTTGAAAGCTTTAAACTTGAAAAACGTAGAATTATGATAGCTTTTACGTGTTCGTTTTTATCCCTAAGGCAAATCAAAACTTTAAACTGACTTATCTCAGAAAGATAAAATAACTACACTGCTGGCTACCATAAATGCAACACCCTGAAGGAAGCATGCAAATAACATGAAATTTACAACATGCATTAGTGGAGGCGAGATATGCAAGTGATTAGAATTTCAGCTCAGACACACATCATGCGCCCCTGTGGCGCCACCTCAAAGCGCTATTTAAAGTTTGAAGATTTCGACGATTTCAAGGTCGGCAATTGTGTTTTTCTTTTGGTTTTTCCAAAAAACGATCAGTTATGTCTCGTAGAAAACAGCGATCAGCTTTTGATCAAGTATCCGAGTTCGACAGAGGAAGGATAGTGGCCTACCGATATTGTGGATTATCTTTCAGGGAAATCGGTAGTCGTGTTGAACGAAACCAAACAACTGTAATGCGGATATGGGACCGTTGGATGCATGAGGGTACGACGGACCAACGTGGTCGATTGCATCCACCTCAGTGCACCACTTTACGTGAGGACAGGCAAATTGTGCGCATGACAGTGACGGATCGCTCAATCACATCACGAACCATAGCACAGCACATTGAGTCTGTAACGCATCATTCAATGTCTGCGCGTACCATTCGACGACTATTACAGCAGAGTGGTCTGTCCGCAAGACGTCCATTGCTTGGTCTACCCTTGACGCAGAACTACAGACGTCTCCGCCGCCAATGGTGTGATGAAAGAAGAATGTGGGTGGCAGAATGGAATGAAGTTGTCTTTACTGACGAGTCACGCATCTGTCTGCAACACCACGATGGTCGGATTCGAGTCTGGAGACACCGTGGAGAGAGGATGCTGAACAGCTGAGTTATGCACCGCCACACTGGTCCTGTACCGAGTATCATGGTATGGGGCGGTATTGGATATCAATCTCGCACTCCTCTAGTACGCATTGTCGGTACTTTAAACAGCCAGCGCTACATCTCCGAGGTGTTATAGCCAGTTGTCCTTCCTTACCTTCAGGGCTTGGCAACAGCCATATTTCAACGGGATAATGCGTGATCACACGTAGCACGCATTGTCCAAAGGTTCTTCGTCAATCACCAGATTGAATTGCTTCCCTGGCCGGCTCGCTCTCCGGATCTTTAACCGATAGAAAACATGTGGTCCATGGTTGCTCAATGATTGACCCAGATTACACCCCCCAGCTACCACACCAGATTAACTTTGGCAACGTGTGGAAGCTGCTTGGTCTGCTGTACCCCAAGAACACATCCAAAGTCTCTTTGAATCAATGCCAAGCGGTGATCTCCAACTATGGCGGCTACTCTGGCTACTGATTCTGGCAGGAACCACATTTCACAGAAGTCTATAAATTTAATCATTTGATACTTGGTAAACATGTTATCTACAAAATAAATTTTGTTGCGCTATCTCTTGTCTTTCTTGGTGTCGCATTTACGGTGGCCAGAGGTGTAATTTGTCTTCATTTAAAATGTCAAGGCTTTTTTTCTGTTGTGCCTAATGCTTTGATTTTTTTTTACCTATTTCTAATAATATATGTAACAAAAGTTGGTTTGCATTTTTGAATCAAAGCAATGCTTATTTTTTTAAAAATAATTGAACTCAGAATTTATGCATCTTTTAAGAAATTCCAGTAAGCAATCATAAAAAGAAGTATTGCACAAATACCAATCATGTTATCGCAAAACCTATACCAACTTTTGTTATACATAGTTTGACGTACTTGTAAATCAAATATCGTGCGGGTTCGTAAATTTTTGTAGGAGGAGTAGCACATTTTAAAATCACTTCCCACATTTTAAGTTTTTTCCATAAAAAAATTATATGGCTAGCTTTTTATGAAATTTTGAGCACAAAATCTGTTTACATAGTATACACAAACAGGATGCAACCAAAAATTTTTGAAAACTCTAAATTAAAAATGATTGCGTAAATCGTACCATTTTCCCTTTAAAAATTAAAAGTCCCTTCACCACTAACGCTCACATTGCTTAAGTACAAATTTCGTTCTAAGTTAATTTTGTGACATTAACGTGTACTGTCGAGCTAATTTTATAATGGTTAATGGGCCAAACTTTGCACACTTGAAATAATTCGAACGGAGTCATATTTTATGCTGCTGAAATTTTTCCACTGGAATATTAGCGAGCGCCTTCTTCCCTCGTGAGACTGACTGTGGTCCATCATCGTAAGTTCACAAACTTAGATAAAAGCCATTGTTTCTTATTTTTTAAGACTTTATGACATCAGCATTTGAAATGCTTATGATTTGTATAAAAAAATGAGATGAAAAAAAAAATTAGATTTCAGAAACAAATTAGTAGGTTGTTGTTGTTATGACTAATGCCACCTGCCTGACGAAGGCAGATCGAGGCCCGCGAAATTCATCGCGGCTAAGGCTAGAATTTTTATGCCTGTCGTTAGCCTTAGCATTGAGCACCATGCAGGTGACAGTACGATTTGGCTCGTTTCCACCTCAATTTTGAGGGAGGACATCTGGGGTGGTCAGGGACCTCCCATCTCTCTTCCCCTTCCACCAACCACACGAGAGGACTTTCGGCTCGACTCTCATAGTATTGCAAATATTTAGAAATCGGATAGTCCAAATTCTTTTGGAATTCTACTACAAACGGAACATCATTTTTCCAATTTTGTTCCGCCAACATCAAAAAGAAGCTCCCATAAAATATTGTTTTGTGTGTTGAGCAAAAAAAGATAACAAGGAAGAGAGAAACTGAGACATTATGTATATATATATATATATATATATATATATATGTGTGTGTGTGTGGTGTGTGTGTGTAATACACTTAAGTCCATAAATTAAGGATAATTCCAGCTCCGGTAAATAAAGGTTCAGAAACGAAACAAACATGACTTATTCCTAAACATAAGATAAATAACAAAAATATAGGGGGAGTATTTTATGATACCATTCATCAAAACAACGATTTTTGCTCCACGGAACAATAATAGAAAGTACCTATTTTACCAAAACTTAATACCGCTTAATAATAAAATTTATTAATGGTTTTTAGGATGGTTAATACTTTGTATGTTGGAACTGCGATGAAATACAGCCCCTTCAACGCCTAGGCATGCTGAGTATCAAATTATCGAACTGATCTTGGGGAAGATTACTCTAAGAGCAAGCAATGCTCTCTGAAGATCAAGTATACATGTACGAGGTGGTTGATGGGTGTAAATTCGTCGACCAAGTATGTCCAACACATGCTCTATCGGATTCAAATCAGGTGAAAATACTGACTATTCTATACATGTGATATTCTCTGATTGAAAGCATTCACTTACGATGTTTGCTCTATGAAAACGGGCGTTGTCATCCATAAGCACAAATTTTGCTTCCATAGTACTCCTAAACAAATGAACATGTTGTTTCAGAATTATATTCCGATTAATTTGGCCTAACATGGTTCCGATTTGAAGCTGTAGATCTATTCTGAAGCCCAGAATAATTACTACTCAAACAAGCAAACCGGAACCATCGTTAATGTGCCGTTCAATGATGTTGTCTTGGTGGTAACTTATATCTGGTGATATCCATAAGAAAGTCTGTCGTGAACCACAGACTACAATTCAAACATGGAATTGTCGGGAAACATCTCGCAAGTCCCCAGTGGCGATATCCACAGTGCATGTTCTCTACTCCTGAGTAACCACTAGAGACAGTGAATTTCTCTGAGCCGGACACATTTGACAGGCCTACGAGAGTATAGACCAATGTGTCCCAAACGTCTGTTTGCCCTGAAACGGTAACACCCATGGCTGCAGATAGCTGACGACGCAGGTCGGAGGCTGGGCTGCTTCTTTTGGCAGTTACTTCCAAATGCCAGTATTCATTCTGCCTTTTAACTCGGGAGTGACCTGTACTGTAACATTTACTCCCATTTCCGTCATCTTGGAATTGTTGCAAAAGCCAGAGATGACACTTTGGGCAGTTCCAGGTTCCTCGGATTCTACCAACTGATTACGCCCACATTCCAGGTGGTCGATAATTCCCCTATGTAAAAAGTCATCCACATACGTCATCTGTGCCATAATTAGTCTGCTGAGCAGCTTACAGAACGCCTGTGAACAGTTTTACTTCTTTGCCATCATTCCATATACACCCCTCTTTTACACTCACGTCATTGTGACGTACTATAAGTTTCATCTGGTGACTTTTTGAAATTTGTATTTTATTCTTGTAGGATGCGTGTGATAATTCTACAGGTGAAATTTTAATTTTAGAGTTCGATTTTGAGTTATCCTTAATTTATCGACATGGGTGTACTTGCAATATTGGGATCTGCACTGCGCCTTGCTTCCAAATATATTACGCAAAGGAAATTTTGAATAATTTTTTTAAGCAAATACTGCTATTACTATTTTTTTCTGTTGAAGAAATATAAATAAAAAAAAAACTTTACTTGTAAGAATATGTTGTTTTTTTTCGAAATAAAAGACAATAAAAGTCGAAGTACTGCAACATTGCAATATTCGCCTCTTATCTGCAATAGGGATCAAAATTCCAAACTAAAATTAAAGTTTTGATTTTTTATTTATTTATTTATTATTTTTTTTGGCAAAATAAATTTTTAAAATGTGTTTTCTAATGAATAATATTTTTTGACAGATTTTTTTTTTCAAAATATATGTGTTAAGGAATTAATAATGTAAGCAAAGTTATATACATCTTCCGTTTTCAATGAATTATTCTCAAAAGAGAAAAATGAATCATAAAACTAATTTTCAATTTGAAACATTTTCTCCTTTTTAGGACGTATCTTATCTTAAAGAAAAGTGATAGAATAGAAAGATAACATTCTTGCGTGTTATTAATATCACTGATAATTAGAAAAAAGATTAAAAAACGAAGGCAATGCAATCAGCCTGTTATTTGTCTTTCATTGTTTTATTTTGAGAAAGATTTCCTCGTTATTTTATCTTTTAATTTACCACATTACGCAGCAGATGTCGCAGTTTCTCTAAAGCGTGTCAGCAGTCATTTCCTCCTCAGATCAAGCCAGCCCCTTTGCACGCGAAGGGCTTTTTTTAAACTTTTTCGACGGATCTTGTGAGAGATCAGGCAAAATGGAGTTTATGCAGTTTATCTTCGATACCATGTTGATTCATTTTCTTCTCGGTGTTTTCAGTGTTGTTCTCCTCTACTGGTAAGTCTAAGAATTTATTTGAAATGAGAATATATATATATACTAGCTGACCCTCTTGCGGGGCTTTGTTGTAATTCGTTGATTTCATATTATTCTAAGCTATTCTATGCTATCAAATTAAAATTAGATTACAATTTCGGAGAGTTGAAATTAAGCATAAACAACATAATGTTTTTCATTAATGTCCACCTTCACATTAACTTCTTAATTTAACAATTTGCATTCTTTTTCTTCTTGTTTTTATATTTTTAATAACAAAGAATTAACAACAAAAATGCAAGTGTGTTTGTCATTAAAATGAAAAAGATATAATAAAAATTTTTTCATATTATTGTTATATATTTTCACAGAAGATCAATCCTTAATTTTCAGTAAAACAATCAATACAGGAAGTCTATATTTATACTGTGCAAATTGTGTTGCCTAAGAATTCGAGAAAAATATCAAACTCGCGAAATAGTAAGTTCCAAAATATAAACATAATTGAAATAAATAAATTCTCAACTCAAAATCTCACAAGACAGAAAAAGGTACAATCAGGAAAATTCCAGCTTTTAGTTCGTAAATCTGTGAATTACAATGATCTTTCGATTTTCACAGGAATATATATGAAATTCGTTCAAAACGAAACTGAGGTTACAAAAATATTTTTTCGTGTTCAAAGATATTGCAAATGTATCTAGATATATATATATATGAAGAAACAATCATTTAGTTACTGATAACATTTTAAAACAAAGTAATTTTGTGAATTTTTGCAATAATTGTTTAGAATACAATTATCCAAGTAAATTTATTTATAAATATATTTCTATTTATAATTAAATATATTTTATCTTAGTTCTTTATTTTATTTAAAATTCCTTTTATTTAGTTTATTTTAAATATATATTTAAAAAAAAAACAAAACAAAAAATTTTAAGCGCTTATTTTCATTGCAATATATCGATTAGTATATAATCATCCAAGTTTATTTACTTTGTAATATATATTTCTATTTGATTTTATCTATTCTTGACTTTGTTCATTATCATTTTAAAACTTCCTTTATTTAGTTTATTTTTAATAAAAATCTTAGTGGTTTGTTTAATTGCAAAATAAATATCCAGGTGGCGCCAATATTTTTCCTTCTAGAATAGTCGTTCCAATTCATTTGCGTCCTTTCGCGTTGGGATCTTATTGTGGATGGTTGAATTTTCGATTTCTAGTATTTATTTTCCACGTAAGTTGTTTTTATTTATTTATTTATTTTTTTATAATTATTTCTCTCCTTGGGACATTCATTATTGTTCCCTTTTCTTAGCATCATTTTAATATATTATCAGGTTTTCCTTCCACGTGTTGTATTAGGCTTAACTTTTCAACTTGGGTTGTTGTTTTTTCCCATTATGTCGAAAGTTTCTGCTGTACGGGGAAGGTTGGATCCATAAAGCATTGCTAACCCAAATTCGCTGACCTAATACAGCGACAGCTTTAGAAATCATAATAGGTCTCCAGTTTACTCCAAAGACTTTTTTGTATCTACATTTGTTGTGTCTGGTGAATTCCAATTTCTTCCTGCCTTAGCACTGAGGGTTCTAGTACTTATTCACTTTTATTTATATATATATATATATATATATATATATATATATATATATATATAATAAATATATATATGTATATATATATATATATATATATTATATTATTATATATATATATATATATATATATATGCTATCATATTCTTATATATATATATATATATATATATATATGCTTCTATATATATATATATACATTTATGTGTTATATATAGCTATACTATATATATCATATATATATATTAATATATATATCATATTATGCTATATACATATATATTATATATATATATATATATTTACTATATATATATATATATATATATATGTATATATATATATATATATATATATATATATATATACTAGTTGGTATACCCGTTCTTCGATGAACTGAAAATTAAACAACACAGATTGAAGGATAAGAGTTTTTAATGAGTTATTTTTGCGTGAATTGCAAATTAAACAACACAGATTGAAGGATAAAGAAGTTTTTAATGAGTTATTTTTGCGTGAATTGCAAATTAAACAAAACAAGCTTTTTGCATATCTCAGCTGAACAAAAAAAAAAAAAAAAAAAAAAAACACCTTTGTTAAATTTAAGTATGTAGATCTAATAGCAGATAAAAATGATTTTTTTTTTATTTATAACTCCCCGTAACACTCTTGAGGATCGATTTTTGAAAATTCCTCCCTAAGCTGATCTCTGCTCAGCAAAAGTAACACATTGCTAAAAGTTTTGTGTTTTGAATGCTTAAAATAGTGTAAATAATTTATATATCTGAAAGTGTAATACATTAATATTACTTTATGTTGTATTTATTTTATGTTAAAATTGTAATATTCGCAAGTAACACCGTTTCTTAAATTATAATGACGATTCAATGAAAAACATAGCGAAATGTTACGATACAGTCAAGTTGGCAAATGTCTAGCTACTTTCATATATATATAGCTCGAGCTTTATTAGAGCTTTGTAAGACCCGCCATGTAGGGGAGTGATGCACTTTAATACTTTATATACCGCATAATGATTTACAGCAGTTTTTTCATACAATAATTTTTTTTGGATCACTACATTGAAAATTAAGGGATATACATAAACAAAATACTCCACTTTGGAAATTTAATTCGTTAGAGCTAATAAATTAATTAAAGGTATTCCACTGTAAAATTAATTATATATACCGTTTACTTAAAATAAATAGTCAAATCGTTTTCTAAGGTCCTCATTAACATACAAAAACATAAGACACTTAAATTTTGACATAAACTATTTATTCGGGACAAAAATAATAATCTTTGCAATGCGCTGAATACGCCGTGTGCTGAAAACGCAATATCTGCTACAAAACTATTCTCCCTCCCCGCTAAAATACTCATCATAGAACCCTTGCTGCCATAAATCTTGGAAGAGTGGATTTCAAAGAATATTCCTGCTAAGTATTGGTAGGATATTCCTTCTAAGTTGGTGTGGTGTGGTAGTTAGGAGAAGGGGGTTTCAGCTCAGGTGTCGTCCACGTCACTTGACCATGATTCAAAGTTACTTGGTCCATCGCCAAAAGCCCTCATGTAGCTGAACAGTGCGATGTTAATATTCACTCACTCCAAAAAATACAGTACAACAGTTACAATTATTTGTATACTTAAATTTGCAATATCTGCCTATTCAATTAAAATTATAGCGTTATAATTAACTACTAACCACAAACAAATTTTGAAAATTTTTTCAAATGATGTAGTGTGAATGAGAAAGTTTATTTACTTTAAGTACCATATTTATTTTGAAAAAAGATCAATTTCTTACTACCAAATGTTTATAATAAAATCATTAAAAAAAAACATTCAAATAAAGAGAGATTTATAAAACCTAGTTTTATTCTGAAATAAAAATTAGGGATTATGCTGATCACAGGAATTAATTAGAAGCGAGCGCCTCGCATAGCCAAAACAAAAAGTGTTTCTTCCCAAATAAAATATAGATATATGCTGTCGTGGGCTTTTTCGCAGCGCACGCCAAAATTGCTTGCAGATGGCAGTATTTTTTCCTACTTACTTGACAAATACCGTTATATTTTGGACACTTCACACAATATCTTTATAAATTATAGCCTATGTGTTATTCTGATGTATAAGCTACATTACTGTAAAGTTTCATTAAAATCCATTCAGTTGTTTTTGCGTGAAAGACGGACAGACATCCTTACAAACTACTTTCGCATTTATAATATATATATATTCACGAAATTAAGTTTATTCGTGTAAATTTTATTTTAATTGATATGTATATATGCTTTTACTTAATGAAAAATCATGAAATAAAAACATCCACAGGAATTTGATAAAATTTAATACAAAATTTTGAAGTTTTTGAAAAACAAAACATTTGTTGTATTTTTGAAAAATGGTGGGATACTTTTCTTTGCATTCTTTTTGTAGCATCGAATTGTTCGAATATGGTTCATTCTGTTATTCATTTCACCATTGGAATTTGTGTCTAAATAGCTCAGCATTCTTTTCATGACGTGGGAACAAGAGCTGCATTCTGCATTTCATTTTCATCGACGGAATCTGCATCAATGATATTTTATGAACTCAAAAATGTCTTTGTCTGCCATCATTGGGGCTGAACACATTACATCATCCTCTACTGCAATTAACTCACAGCCGATAATACAATAAGACAGTCCAGTCCTTCTGATGTTTTCCATATTTTGTTCCTTCCAGCAGGAAAACCTTTTCTTGTTCAGCGGTTTTCATTTCGTACGAAGAGGTGAAAAAATTAATGAAAATACGTAGTAGTTTGTCGGAATCGTTGTATTATTTCGTGTAAACCGATATTTCGTCTTAAGCGTTTTCGCGTTAAACGTATTTCATTGTATTTTGAATCGAAAATTTCATCTTATACATTAAATCCAAATAAAAGCTACAACAGTGGCTGGTGTGTTGCATTACTTCCTGAAAATAAACCTTTTTAGGAAGCAAAACGACGCAACGCGTCTATTTCCTCTTCCGAGTGTTTACAAGCACATTTTAGAATGCTCAGGTAGAAAATGCAATTCATTTAAGGTCGTTGCCTAGTTGCATATACATCTTCGAAAATGAATATTTTGTGGATGAAAGAAAAATTACAATATATATAATAATATCAAGTTTATGGAATGAAATTACTGAAATTATAAGGAACGAGAAACAAACAAAAAATTTGCAAAAATATACCGAAATGATTTAAATAGAATTTTTTTCTCGCAAATACTTACATTTCAACGCCAGATTTTCTTAACTATGATTAACCTTCAAATGTTAGGATGTCAATTATTTATTACCAGACATACACATCGCAGTAATTTAATTTAATTACATTAAATTGCTGTTCGTTACTTAAATATATGTCCACAAGAGATACGAAGTCCTTTCAAAAAGTTCTCTGTTAGTTAAATGCATTCCAAAAGCTTTTTTTTTCTTTCTCGGTGTGTGTGTGCGTGAAATAGTAAATTTTCTCCTGATATTTTAATTCTAAGTTTTACGGTATTATAGATTATTCTTTTATGTTTGGAATCTATAATGATGTCATTTGTGGTTTTTCTGATGAGTTTTAACCATTTTGCGTATATTTTAATGTAATATATATACCAAATAACTTTTTTATGAATAATATAAATATAAAGAAGTTAAAAAATTATTGAGTCACATATTATATATATATATATATATAATGTTAAGATGACAAATTATTTTTGAATAAGAACATATCGTAAATATTACAACATTTATATAGTATATATGTGCGGTACTACTTATACTCCTTTGTATTTGGCGGGAAACATATCTTGTTGCTGTGCTCACGAAGTAAGGTTTATCCTCTAGTTTTATTGCATCGATTTTAACTCTACACTAGTAAATACTAGTAGGCTATTAAATTTTATCGTTATATATTAATATATATAGTATTGTGTATTTTATTTGTAATATTTACATTTGTTTAAATATTTATAATATTTCTCTATGGCCCAGTGTGTATAGGTGAATTACAGGTGAAGGTTGACTAGTCGCAAAACTTTGTTTAAACCTGCAATCTCAGTTCCTAAGGCCAAGAGTTTGCTATTGTATTACAATGGCTAATATTTCTTACTATTTTGACTGGTTATACTTAGGTTTATAACTCTGTGTATATATTTATAAATTATATATATACGAGTATATATGAGGTTCTTATGTTTACTAATTATTTGTAACTTACTTTCATATATAATTTTTCATAACGGTATTGTCATCATTAATTTTTGTTGAAATTATATTTTCAACTTTAGGAAATGTAAACTGATAGGCTTATGCTTTTATTACACATGAGGAATATTAAAATTAAAATATATCTTGGGATATAACAATTTTTATCAGATACGTCACAAGTATTTTAACCCTTGATGGACAATTATTTTGAAAAAAATAGCAAACAAAATAAGTTTATTTAAGAAAACACATTTTAGAAACTTGTTTTGACAAAAAAAAATCAAATTTTTTGTTTTAATTTTGTCTTTCGATCCACATTACAGATTAGAGCCTTACATTGCAATCTTTTCTTTCTTTTGAAATAGCTGTTTCGAAACCAACACATTTTTTATTAGTAGAGGTATTTATTTATGCTTTTTTAACAAGAATAATAATAGTAGTATTTATTTTGAAAAACTATTTAAAGTTTTATTTGTGTGTGATATATTTGGAAGCAAGATGCAGCGCGCTTAGCTTAATATATATATATATATATATATATATATATATATAAAGCAATTATTATTATATATAATGACTCTCTTTTTTTGCTCTATGATGACATCACAGATGTCAGTGATTTAGGGGAAAAATGCAGGGTATCTTACTCAGTGCTATTCCCAAACAATCGATTGGATAAAAATACTGTGGTCCCAAAAAGCTGTAATTTTTGCTGCATATTCACTCTAACTCTCTATAGCCATACGGAGGTCTTCTGTGCCAGTGATGACCTTGTGCCATTGCTGCCAACAATCAAATAGAATGGATACATTCCTATCAAGTCTTCCGTAATGGCGTGGAAAGAAAATCCAATCAATTTTTTCTTAGCCCTATTTCGCTTTACCTCTTTCAAACAGTGAGCTGCTGATAAAGGCATTTTAAAAGGGGCATTTTTTGACTAACATCAACTTTCAAACCCTAAATGATAAATGCTCTAAAACCCTTTAATGTTTATTTTTACATAAAACCATATTGCATGCCCCAAAGTAGCCCTACTAGTGTCCCACGTTTTCCCCCCGGGGGGAAATTTGAATCAGTAATCTTTTAGATGTATAAACGTGTATCAAAATTCGTTTTTCTAGGCACAAATCATTCTTTGCCTTGGGATTTTTATTACCATCTTTGTATTTATAAATGAAATTTTATTTGATGTTTTAAAATAAATTTTGATAAAAACAGTGTTTATGACCACACGATAGAAATGAAAATTTATGATTTATTCTGAGCAAGATAATCCAATTGTTCGGATATACAACGTTTTCTTTTACGACATTTTCGCATGCGGGCGTAAATTAGTTCTCTTTTATTGTACCCATTCATCGGCGGATTTCTTTATTTCAAACATTTTCTGTAAAGGGCAATGTTTAAAAAATTATACAATCTTATATATTTATATATGAGTACTAGCTGGTATACCAGTTCTTCGACGAGTGATTTGAAAAATAAAATAATAAAGATTGAAGGAAAAAAGGAATTTTTAATGCGTTAAATTTAAGTAAATTGCAAATTAAATAAATAAAGCGCCTTTTCAACATATCTCTGCTCACCAAAAAATCATATTTGTCAAATTTTAAATCTGTAAGTAAAAAAGTTGAAAAAAAGTTTTTTTCTTAAAATATATAACGTCCCCATATCTTGAAAACCCCATTCTTATTTGATCTCTGCATAGTAAAAGTTATTTTCCCCCCTTAATTTCAAGTTTGTAGGTTTAATTATTCATGAAAGACATTTTTTTATATAAAGCGCCCCCACAAACCTCCTTGGATGTCAATTTTCGCAAAACTCTTTCTTATCACATCTCTCTACTCCATGAAAGAAACACACCAGCTAACTTAAAAGTCAAGATTTAATAATTTGAAAACACGCGATTCTATTTCACCTACAACACCATTTTAAACCCCTAAACCCCCGGGGTAAATTTTTAAAAGCCTTTTGTACATTTCCCCTATTTTTGAAAAGGAATATACCTGCCAAATTTCAAATCTGTAGTTAGTAGTGTATCAAATAGTTAAAAAATGGCAAAATTTTTTTATTACGACACTTAACCTTTCGCAACCACACTTAGGGGAAGATTTTCGCAAATCCCTTTTGTAATGGATCTGTACTTTATGAAAGGAGCATGCCCAACAAATTTCAAGACTGTAGATCTAATAGTTCAGAAACGAGAATATTTATCTTTAGCGCTCCTTAATCTTCTGAAACGCCCCTTAGGGGTGGATTTTCGCAAAAACCATTTTGTAGCGAATCTCTACTCCATGAAGGGAACATGCCTACCAAATTTCAACTCAGTAGATCTAATAGCTCAAAAACAGGAATATTTATTCTTAACGCCTCTTTAAGCCACCAACCCTTGGGGGTCGATTTTCGCAAAACACGTTCTTAGAGAAACTCTACTCCATAAAAGGATTTGGCCTATTATATTTCAAATCTATAGGTCTAACAGTTCAAAAACGGGAATATTCATCTTTAAGCATTAATCTCCCCCAAACGCCCCCGGGGGAAATTTTCCAAAAAACATTTTTTAGGGATATATTCCAGAAAGAAATCTGCTTTCCAAATTTTTAAGTATTCTCAATGTTTAAAATGGAAATAACTAAAAACAACGCCCTTATTTCCCCTCTCCCCGAAACTTCACTTGGAGTCGATTTACACTCCATTTTTTGCGGATATCTACTCCAAGAAAGAAATCTGCTTATCAAATTTCGACACTGTATGTCTAATAGTTTAAAAATGAAAATAACGCCTCTTAATCCCCGCAACGCCATTTGGAAGTCGATTTTCGTAGAAACTATTTTGTAGTGGACCCACCCAAGGGGAAAAGGAGTACGCTTACCAATTTTCAAAACTGCACGCCTAATAGTTTAAAAATGAAAATACCTATCTATAACACCCCTCTAATTCTTCGCAACAGCCCTTGGTGGTCGAGTTTCACAAATTCCGTTCCTAGAGGATCTCTATTCCATGAAAGAAACATGCCTACCAAATTTCAAGTCCTTAGGTTTAGTAGTTCCGGAGATATTGTGACGAGTGAGTGATACGCTTTTCTCCTTTATATATAGTGAGTGAGTGAATATTAACGTCGCACTGTTCAGCTACAAGAGGGCTTTTGGCGACGGACCTCGTCATTTTGAACTATGGTCAAGTGACGAAAACACCCGAGCTGGCACCACCCTCCCCAATCCACACCAAAACGTTTATTTTGACAGATTTAACGTATCCCCCCTCACCTTTTTTTAATAGAACATATAAAATTTTAAAAGTCAATTTTCAATTATTTAAAGATATTTATACGTAAATTATATTTATATAGATTATATTTATAAAGTATATATTTTTATACGACACTTAAGTACTATAGCAATAAAGCCAAATTTCAAGACAACTCGTCAAATTGACGCCCCTGATTTCCAATGTATCGAGCGCGTTGAATTGGCAACCATGTGCTTTCTTTCTTGTAATGTCTCTAATACCATTACGATGTTACGTAATTATCGTCCCCTTGAAATGAATCTCTTAGTTGTCATCACACTAATATGAACAAAAATACTATCAACTTTCTTGCCATTTGACTTCCTTAAAATTTCGGATTTTAATACTCTTGGCACATTTTTGTGCTTAAATGCTTTTTCTGCTGAATCAAAAAATGGATTACACATGTTTCGTTTCTTCTTATCTTCAATCTCCTATATAAAAAAAATTATTATCAATTTTTTTCTTTTTTCTCTTTCTCTCTGGGTTAGTGGGGAAATGGGCTTTTAAAAAAAACAAAATTAAATAAAAAAAAAATAAAATTTCGTGGGAAAAAGTGTGCACGAAATTTTTACTTAAAACACGCGACTAAAATTTCTCAATTCAAAACTAAGCGCGCGTCGCCGATCCGAGCGCGATTTCCAACACGAGTCGAAAGAAACGTGAGTCGAAACTAGAAATCCGACTGGCATAGCGCAACCGAACCTGACGCTTTATTTATATTCCCTCTTCAGCAAAACGAGCCTAAGGAAGTAAGTTATCACTTCAACAAGTATATCGAACTGTTACAAATATAACCTTCGATGCATTTTTTTTTGTTTTCTTAATATTTGAATCATATAAAATATGCAGTTAACAAGTAATATAAAAAATATTAGGGACAATTCCTACTAAGGTCAACAAAGAAAAATTATTTTATTTTAGTTACTTTTTATTAAGTTGTTAAAATTAATATAAATATGTCTATACATATGACAGAATCCCAATATTAAGTGACAAAATATAGAGCGATTTTTCTTTTCCTTTCTATATATGATGCTCTGGACTAATTTTTTCTTGTTTGTTGCTATTTATAATTCAAAGGTCGTGGAATTTGAACCCACGTCCTTTGGATTAGAAGTCCAACATGCTATCCATTGCTCCACAGCAGGGGTACTCAACCTTTTTTTTTCTGATAGGCTGCATACAGATGTCAGCTATTTCACACAGGCCACATACATATGTTAGTCATTTCACACGGGCCGACACAACATGAGGGTAAATGGTGGAGAGGGAGGGGGGAGAAATGCTTTAAAACCAAGATAACATTGGCAATTTAAAATGTGGAAAATTGATCAAAATATTATAACTTCTGTTTTGCCTTTGTTAATTATTATTTTTTTATATTTTTTTTATTTTGTCACTAACACTAAATTAGAAACATTTAAGAAACACTCCTTCACAATTTTTGCATCAGTAAACCGTTTCCATAAGATTACCAATAATATAACAAACTTCATAGGATATCTTTGTTACCTATGTAACTACTGACGAAACACTTTGTTGCTGTTCCAAAGATTATTCACACAAGAAAGCCTAATTATCACCTCCTGAAAGAGATCTTTGAGGAAAAGTGTCTCTGAATGATTCCTGTTTATTGGTATTTCTTAAGTACAGTACTTTCGTCACAAACAGTTACTAACCCAAGCTTGTTTTTCACAACAAAACAGTCAACCTCCCAATCGTCTTGAAACGATTTATTTTTTTCGAATATTTTTCGCTTGCAAGGTGTGAAAGATTAGTTTCACCCATAAAGTGGTCGCTACTCCACTGTTGTCTGTTATCACTTCCAAATAGAAAAAGAAAACATCAATTTGACACCAACAGTAAAAAAGGAAAATTGATGTATTTAATTTCTTGATAAAGAATTTCCCACCAAATTTTTAATACAATGTTCTTAAAATAGTAAATTTCTCAGAGCAATGAGCCATGACCGGGCCACTTAAAATGGCTCGGTGGGCCGCGGGTTGAGTATCGCTGCCCCACAGGGACACAACAAACGATTTTCTTTTCTATGTATGCCAGAGGTGGCCAAGACATCGACCGCGAAGACATTTTAGGTAGTTTGCGCAATTCCCCCCGATAATGACCTCGGATAATAACAATTTAATTTATGACTGGCAAATAAAAATTAAGGAATTTGAAAAAAAAATTTACTACAGTTTACGTTTTAAAACCTAGAACAAACGTGCAAAGTAATACAATAAATTTTCGTTCTACAGTGAGAATTAAATAGAAGCAACTTGAAAAAAGGGATGCTTAAATTATGATCCAGTAGGCGGACGATATGCGACGCGTGACTAGTCCTACCGTCACACCCACCCGTTTAGTTTCAGTTCTCGTTAATCGTTTTTACTTGTAGGTCCTGCTTCCTACCGCACTGATAATTATAATTTGTGGTTTAAAACAACCCGTCCAAAATGACTGCAGATACCAGTGCTAAGAGAAGTAAAACATACCATTATCACAATGAGTGGAAGATGATTCCCTTTTTGTTATGGGTGAAGGAGAAATGGTTTGCCCATATGTAACCCCAAGTATGACACTACCAAAAAAGCAAACGTCGAAAACATTTTAAACCATGACTAAAATACCATTGACTTTCCAATCGAGAACTTCGAAAAGTTAAAGTGCATGAATTAAAGTCGAATTTACATTTACAGCAATCGTTATTTACGAGACCAGGCACCAAAGCTAAAGCAGTAACATTGGCGTCGTTTAAAATTACAGAGGTTTTGATAAAGCGAAAAAAACCATTCGAAGATGGAGAATTGTTAAAAAAGCTTTCTGTAAAGCGGGAGAAGTACTTTTCCACGATTTTAAAAACAAATTTGAAAAAATATCGTCAATAAATAATATTTCTTTGTCTCGTAACACTGTGATGCGATGGACTGAAGCTATGAATAATAATTTGGAGGTTTTATTAAATGACGATTTAAAAGCTTGTAAGTTCCTATCACTTCAATTTGATAATTCACGATATTTGTGACATTGCACAGAGTATTTTTGGAGAATGGTTTTTGAAGATATGACTTTAAAAGAAGAGTTAATAACTATAATTTCCCTTGAAAGGACAAACGAGAGGCCAAAATACCCCACAATTCATTTAAAAACTTTTTTTGATAAGACAGGATTTTATATAAATTAGCCTATTAAACAGATGGAGCCCGCAATGGTAGGAAATTGAATTGGTTTTATTGCCTGGCAAGTGATGAGGAAATCCCCAGTTTTACTCAGCTATCATTGCATTATCCATCAACAGCTATTGTGTTGAAAAAATACTAAAGTCTAATGATATAATGCAAATTGCTTTAAAATCGTCAATTCCCCGTTCAAAGTCTCAGGACGACAATTTCGGCGCTTTGGAAGAAATTGAATCAGAGTACGGAGATCTCTTATTGCACCAGACGTGAGGTGGTAGCTGGTTCATTTTAAAAAAATTTCGTATTCTGTTACCAGAAATAAAAAAATTTTCTACAAATGAAAGGAGAGCACATTACTGAATTGGAAGATGAGAAATGGCTCATGAAACTAGCTTTTCTCTACGATATCACTGCAAAACTTAACGATTTAATACTAAATCTACAAGAAAAGAATAAATGTTTAACAGACATGGTGAGCTCGATTAAAACTTTCAAAGAAACGATAAAAAGGTATGCGTCTCAATTAAGAAAACATGAGAAACTTCAAAAACATGGAGGAAGAGGGAATCCATAATCCAAACCGAGACACTTCGAAGATTTCGCCGAACATTTAGATGTTTTTTTTTTTTTTTTGAAGAATTTGAAAGAAGATTCGCTGACTTAATTAGTTTGGATGAAATACTCAATTTTATGATATTTCCATTTAATGAAAATGCCAACATTGATGGAGTATCTGAAAAAATACGACATTTAATACATACCACATCAGTCACGGTCGAGGAAGAAATTATGAAATTAAGATGCGATATATTTTTTTAAATCCAGAGCATCTAGTGATACTGATTTTTGGAAATTAATTTCTGAGGAAACGTTTCCAAATATTTACAAATTGATTTTGTATTTGAAATCATACTTTGGATCGACGTATCTTTGCGAATCTGCTTTTTCAACCATGAACGCCATAAAAACCAAACATTGGTCGCGTTTAGCAGATGAAAATTTAATTTCGTGTTTACGCAATGCAATAAGCTTGTTCCAGCCACAATATGATAAACTTGTCGCAGATATACAGTGCCAAATTTCAACTAAACGAAGTGAATAGGATGGTTATTTTTTTTGATATATGAATACTTTGATTATTTTCGTCAGTAAATTTTTATTTTGTAAATATTAATATATAAATTTTTTTATAGAAAAATTAGATAATTTGCCATTTTTTCTTGTTACCGAAAATAAATATATAAACATGTACGTTATGTTAATTTGGCTCTGCCATTGGTAGACCCCTTCGACTTTTTAAATGTGGAGTAGACCACGGATCCTAAGTTTGGCCTTTCCTGATGTATGCTGTTGGACTATTATTTATGTTTGTTGCTATTTATTCATTTTTCAACTAAATTTTTTAATGAATTAATTTTAATGATCTCCAACAATGGCGGCTACTCTTGCTACTGATTCTGGCAGGAACCACACTTCACAGAAGTCTATAAATTTAATCATTTGATACTTGGTCAACATGTTATCTACAAAATAAATTTTATTGCGCTATCTCTTGTCTTTCTTGGTGTCGCATTTACGGTGGCCAGCAGTGTATATAGGGAGGCGGCTCTAGGGCGGACAAACCGGACCCCTGCCCGGGGCGGCAAATTTTAAGGGCTTCATTTAGATCAAACTTGATAAAATATTTTCCCCCCACCAAAATAAAATTGATGTACACTATTTTCTGAAATATTTTTGGGTGTGAATTGGTATTTTATTTAACGTATCTTATTTATTTATTTTTTTGTTCGCTTTATATTTAATGACAGTTTTCTTTTATGTTGAAACTTGAATTGCTCGAGTCATGAAATTTGATATGTTTACAGATCTTTCCCCCCATCCAGGAGTTGGGTCACAACGGACATTCTTTTCACCCATACGATGTCAACTATCCAAAAGGTAGTTACTGCAAATTAAAACCAACGCTTGTGATTCTCACCATTAGTAGACAGTTTTTCGAAGAAATTGACCCTCTTAAATAGACGATTCCTTCTCTTTCATTTCACTCATTTAAAATAATAACAAGTAATTATGTCCTTAATTTATAAATATTCTGAGTTTTAAGATTTAAAATAATATCTATATGGAGGAAAAGATAGGGGGTGGCATTTTCCATTTTTGTTCGGGACCGCAAAACTGCTAGAGCCGGCCCTGAGTGAACTAATGGTAGGGATTGAAAAATAATTCAGTATTTTTTTCATCTCATTTATCGCAAATATAATTACAAAGAATTTTAATGTAAACATTGGACGGAAAAATAATGATTATTTTTTTTCAACTACCACTTTTCCTCATATTAAATATATTCTTGGCAGTTTAGTAACTCTTATTAAATTGAAAAGGAATTCCTTCATTGCTTGGACTATTTTCCTGTCTTCTTTTATTACGAAAAGGTATTTTTAATGAATGAAATATTTTATCTGTTTTACGTGTATCACTTCAAAAATATATATTAACGGCAGTTTAACGTCGATTTCTTCATACTAATTTCCCCCTTAAAGGTCTAAATTTGAATTTAATTTATGATTTCATGGTTTTTCCTTTTCAGAATATACCAGGAAATACTGATTGAATGCCTGATAAGGTTGACAGCAATAATAATTGGTATTCGAAATTTGTTTACTGGATTCAGTCGAAGTAAAGCAAAACCAAATTTTAAAAAGTTCGATTATTTTAAATCGATTGAAAACATATAATAACAACATAAAGTTACTTATACTCCAATTATATATAAACAGGTGGTTATCAAAATAATTGAAACACCTATGAATAAAAGGGACATTTTTTAATGCGCTTCGTAAGCATTAAAATATAAGAATAGCTACCATTTTTTTATAAATAGACATGTGCGTATTCTGGTAGTATGTAGTACTTCATCGAAATTCTGTAAGTCTTGATTTTTTTCAAAAGTGTAAAATGTGTCCAATTGCTCAGATTTTCAACAGAGACCAAATTGTAGGAACCAATCTAGCTGAAGCAAGTGTGACAAAAGCATTGT
>BMAV01022323.1:0-7500 GCA_019973955.1 Trichonephila inaurata madagascariensis | reverse complement strand
TTGTTTCATATTAATGTACATCTGGTTCAGGGAAACGCGGTGTAGACAGGTTACTAACAATAAAATTAACGGCGCTGCGCGACTCATGGGGAGTTTAGCGGAATCAGATGCAATGTATACAGAAAAATTTGTTGTAATTTAAAAGTGATATATAATGCATAAAAATTGTGAAACATACTGGTAGTATGTGAATATAGATTTTGCCAAGTACTTAAAGAGTTTTTATTTCAGGGTGATAGACCATGAATTCCAATTTGAAAACCAAGTCTCAAAGTTTCTTTGTAATCTCAAATGGATAGAAAAGCAATGGAAGACATGAAGATTGTTATAGTAGTTTAAGTAACATTAAGTAGTAATAAGTAGAGTTAAGTTAGTTAAGGGGTATGCGGACCTCGTTTTTTCCATCCAAGTCAAGGATGGTTTTTTCCCTGGTCACTCCTCTCAGATTAGGCATACCCACAAAAAGTGAGAATCTAACATGATTAAAATGCAAAACTGTTAATGTTGGTCTAGTTAATTGAGTAAAATTTATTGTGACTGTCAAGAGTTCAAATTAAGGAGGAATATTAAATTTAATTTTTAAGATGAATAATGAAAATTAAAGTTTAAGTTAAATATTGAAAATTAATAGTTAAATTGAGGATTCAAGATTAAAATTTAAATAAAACTTAGAAAGTGAGGAGATTCAGAAATAAAAATTTAGGCACGTAATTTCTTAAGGGCCATTTAGACCCTCGAATAAATCATGTTTTCCTTCTTGGAGAGGGTTGTGACGGGCTCACGCGTCTTTTCTGTAACATAACCTCTGGGTGATTTGACGGCCAAGATTAATGGCAAATCTTTTCCAACCCAAATCCAAGAAGTTAAATGCAAGTGTAGATGCAAATAAGATAGCCTTTAAAAGAACAGAAGTTTTAGTAAGCGGGATGGCAATATAATTATTTAGATAAGTGATCCAATTGCGCGATCTGTTTTAGCTACGGCTACGTGTTTGGTTTATTCTCACTTAATATAAGTTTGTCCAATATATTATAAATTTAAGTCAAACTCTTAATAAAGTCATATTAAGAATTCTAAAATGTCAATTCATTTCGAGAACCCCACACCTCTAATTCACGCTGACAACCGAAGATATGGTCGCCAAAATTGACCATATCACAACATTCGAAAAACACATAGACAGTAAGAAAATCACACAATGAAGGACATATGAGTAACCGAGATTAAAAATTTTTAAATGATTCATATATATATATAATTAGGAACTACGAAACCCACATATTAAAATTATGGATGAGGAAACCTCTTGATCCAGCTTAGGTGCTATTACAGTTCTTACTTTCACTTGTGGCAGCAGAATAGCTTTATTTATCTGTCCAACATCCAATCTCGTTAACAAGAGAGAATTAAGTGGGCATGTACCATTTTGTCTCAATTTATGTTAAAAGCTGTATTTTATTTTATTTCATGAAAAAGAGTTAGTCATTTACTTATAAATCCCAATGTGTTGAAATGTTATTTTTTTCTGTTATTTATAGCAGTACACGACGATTTTATGTAGCATAGTTGCTGCTTTCCGTGCCCAACAATGATTTCAACATACTATGGTGCTCTTTTTGGTACACATCTGTATATGTAAAAGACAAAAATGGGAAACAGTCATTGTGGTGTAAATAGTTTAATACAATCGATAAGAGTTACAAATTCATACTTTGCGTTCATTCTTCTAATGATTGTTTTATATTACAGGTATTCTGTCAGAAATCATGATTACTGGAAAAGCAAGAGCGTTCCTTACGCTGAACCTCTACCATTCGTTGGATCTCTGTTTGACGCCATGAAAAAGGTGAGTTTTAACAGTTTTGCTTGATGCAATGTTAAATACACTGCTGGCCACACAAAATGCAACACCAAGAAAGACCAGAGATATAACAGTGAAATTTCTTTGGCAGATAACATGATGTACAAAGATCAAACGATGAAAATTACAGTCTCTTGTGTCGTGTGGATGATTACAAAATCAGTAGTTAGTGTAGCCACCGTTATTGGCTATAACCGTTGCCACACGTCTCAGAATAGAATCAAAGAGGTTTTGGATGTATCCTTGGGGTACAGCAGTCCATGCGACTTCCACATATTGACAAAGTCCATCTGATGTATCAGTGGGTGGTGTATCCTGGGTCAGTCGTTGTGCAAGCTGGACCACACGTTCTCTATTGGCGATAGACCGAGAAAACAAGGAAGCAATTTAATCTGATGAGTAAAGAACTCTTCAACATTGCGTGCCATGTGGTCGCGTATTATCCTGTTGGGATATGGCTGATGGCAAGAATATATGGGAGAACCTCGGGCTCCAACACCTCTCAGATGTAGCGCTGGCCGTTCAGCGTACCGGCAATGCGTACTAGATGGGTGCGGCAGTGAAATCCAGTACCACACCAAACTTTGATACCGGATGCAGGACCATTAGGGCGAAGCATACCGCAGCAGTTCAGCAGCTTCTCAACACGGTGTCTCCAAACTCGAATCCGACCGTCGTGATGTTGTTGGCTGAAGCGGAATTCATCAGTAAACACAATGGTGTTCCATTCCGTTGTTCATGTCCATGTTCCGTTCATCACACCATTGGCCAAACACCTGTGGTTTCCAGTCAAGAGTAAACGAAGCAATGGACACCTTTTTTACATTCCACTAGGCTGCAAATGTCGAAGGGGTGCGGTAGCCCAGTGGTAAAGGTATCGGATCATGGCAGGCATGTCATGAGTTCGAGCCCAGTACCACTAAAGACCCACCGTGTAGAGCAGAGATGCACGTTAAATCTTTCGAGAGCTGAAACGTCCTCCCGTTAGTGTGGTGTGGTAGCTAGGAGAGGGGGGTGCCAGCTCAGGTGTCGTCCACGTTACTTGATCATGGTTCAAAATTACGTGGTCCGTCACCAAAAGCCCTAGTGTTGCTGAACAGTGCGACGCTAATATTCACTCTACGCGCTGCAAATGGCGTCGAATGGTTCAAGCGGACACTGAATCTGTTGTGCTATGGTTTGTGATGTGGCTGCGCGATCCATCACTGTCATGTGCACAATCCACTAGTCATTGCGGACAGTGATGCCCTGCGGTGGATGTGATCAGTCCTGTCAATCCGTCGTTTTCTCCTGCATCCAACGATGACAGATCCTTATCACAGTTTCTTGCTGTCGTGCAACAGGCTGAACAATTTCTCTGAAGGATAATTCGCAATTCCTATAGGCTACTATTCTTCCTCGTTCGAATTCAGAAAATTAATCAGAAGATGTTCAATTTCTTTCATGAGACATAGGTGAACCGTTTATGCAAAAAAGACACAAGGAAACAATTACCGTTCTTCAACTCACCAATCTGTTCTCTCCTTCTAAAGCGCTTGCGTGTAGCGCTACTGTTTCTCGTGATGTGCCTCTGCACTGTAATGCTAATGATTTGCGTATTTCATTCCAGCCAAAGCATGAGCAGCGAGTTTCAAAGTCACTGCACTGACGTTGTAGAAGTTTTCAGAGGGAAGTGCCAATTCGTCCTCGTCACTTTAAAGTCATTTAAAATTGCCTGATCCGTCGTCAATAGCTCTTGTATGATTTCAGAGAGTAACGGTAATAAACAATGAATGCAACAACTATCGAGAGATGAACTTTTTGCTATGTAATGAGGGATCTTCAAAAGTAAAATCACAGTCAACTTATGAAATCAGCATAAACTCTCTTTTACATTGAGTGTGATTTATATTTGTTTCTGCAAAAAATATATTCATTTTCCTATCTCAAAGAATGCTCATACTGAAACCCTTTGCCATGTTATAAAAACTGGGTGTATCAGTATAGCGGCAACAAGCTTTCAGAACGTATGGAGTACACCTAGACGATGGTATATCACATAGCAAGGCATGGTCGGAAACGCTTTCCTGGCGCGGTAGTGATGACAAGAAAAAACAAAACGAGAAAGACAGGACAAGACCAAGGTGAGAAAACATGTTTATTATTCTTTGTGCATCAAATTGCTGTGAAATCTTTAATTGGTGTACGCGACAGAGCGCGCTACGTAAGCCGAAGCATCAGATGACGGTGCAAACGCACATGTGGTTTTTACTGCTGCATTCGCAATGAAGATTCATTTCTTCTGCCAATAAAATGGTAGAACAGGATGGAAGGTTACACCAACCCTGAGCTCGCTAATGTAGCTCTAGCATACGGGATTGCAATGAGGCGAGCCTCACAGTGGTTGTACACTCAACTTTACCTTAGGAGACACACTCTCATCCACGCTTTGCTTGTTTTCACCACCTGTTGTCCGAAAGCGAATCCTTCATATTGGACACAGGAACATCCGTAAGAGCACCAAACAATTAGGAGGCTATTGGATCTGGTAAAGAATAATACCGTACCAGTGTACGGGGTACTACCAGTCATGTCAGAATTTCTCATATGATGGTCTGCTGGATAATGAATATTAACGACGTATACCCCTATCGACCCTTTAATGTTCTTTTTTCTGTACTAAGAATAATAACCATGTTTTCTCCTCTTATTTTTGCCCTGTCTTTCTCGTGTTTTGGGCCGTCACTACCACTCCAGTAAAGCGTTTCCGATGATGACTTTCTGTATGTGATATTTTCTATATATGTGCCTTGTAAGTTTGTTAACCGTTGTACTTATTAAATTATATTTTACTTGTTGCTGAATATCTTGAAAATTAGCTTAACAAGTGTTATTAATTGTCGGAATCGAACGAAGGTAGTCTGGATAAAAATTTATATTTGGTTTGAAATACTTGGTTTTTCTGAAAAAATAATAACATTTACATATTGATAGAAATAAACTTAAGTATTGTTTACATGACTATGTTTATAGAAATGTATTAAAGTTTGAATCTAATTTGAACATTTAAACCCCAAAAATATTCCAGGATATTTTTATAAAAACAAATCACAATAAATCGGTAGAAATGACTTAATACCAAGTTTAAAGTAAAATTATACCAACAAGTATCAGAAAAGATATGCTCAGAGTAAGTTTAAATAAGCTTGCGGGCATCGCCGGTTCTGTTTCCTCTCTGAAATGTGAATACATGCATTATAACCCTGTACTCTGACATGCAAAGTATCTACTGAGAGAATATGGAAGCTGTGTGTGCGTACGTTTAAATAAGGGATACTGATTTCAATATATTCATTTTTGGAATGATTTTTAAGTTAAATTAATATTCTTAAAAGTTAAAAGATAATTTTAAAGGAAATTATTATACAGGTTTTCTTAATGCCTTCCTAATTCGTTTTCCTCCTCTTCCTATAATCTACATTAAAAAAACTTTTGAAAATGTAATGCTTGTGTAGAACTAAAATCTATTCATTTATTGCAGCCTCTTCATGAAGTAGAATGCGAAAGGTACAATAAACTGGGGCGTGTTTATGGGTAAGTTGTGTTACTTGAATTCTACATGTTTTTATATATTAAATTATTTAAAAAAATGTACGTGATTTTTTAATATTATATAATGTTTGGTCCATCAACTAGTTTTGTCTAAAATTTTTCAGACATTTTGAAGGAAAAAATGCTTTAATTTCTGTCGGCGACCCTACGCTCTTGAGAGAAATATTGGTGAAAGATTTTCAGTCCTTTACTGGTAGAAGAGTAAGTATATACGTTTCGAAATTAAACTTTTAATTATGTGGCATTTTTCAAAATTTTTATTGAGCCAAGCATTTTTGAAAAAGACATGGTATTTTCTTAAAAAAGTATAAGAGTTGAAAGAAAAATGATCCTTTCAGACTATTCAAATACTGTGAAATACGTTTAACACAAAACGCTTAAGACGAAGTATCGGTTTAGTCGAAATAATACAACGATCCCAGAAAACTACAATGTACTGTTTTTCTCTTAACACGAAACTTAATTGGCTTAACATGGAAGGATTTCTCTTCGGGGAATGAACAAAATTCGGAAAACACCATCTGCATTAGACTTTTCTGTTGTATCATGGGAAAAAAATTCGTTCCATTAGATGATGGTAATGTGTGTACAGCTCCAATTATGGCAGACAAAGACATTTTGGAGTTTCTTCAAAGCTCAAGAAATATCATTGATGCAAATTCCACCGACGAAAATAAAATGACTAATGCAGCTCTTAATCCCACGTCATTCGAAACGAAAAACATCATGAGAAGTATGCGCAGTTATTTAGACGCACATTCCAATCGTGAAGTGCATAACAAAACGAACGACATCGAACAATGTGTTGAGATGCAAAGAAAAATATCAGATAATTTCCTAAGAACTTAAATGTTTTTCTTTTCAAAGAATTTAAAAATTTTTTTATTTATTTTCTTTAAGTTCTAGTGAATGGTTTTGTTTCATTGCTTTTATTAAATGCATGCATATCTATATAAATAGAATAAACTGTACTAAACTTAATTTTGTTGAACATAGGTTTTTTTCCCCTTGCAATACGATATCTGTTTGATTTATCTTGCAAGTAATTGAATTTTTAAAAGGTTTTTATTTCTACTGATATTTGTAACATATTACACTGTATTTTAGTGATTGAATATGTTATGGGATATTTTGTTCTTTAAAATTTCTAACTCATGGGATTTACCGTTAGAAATAAGGGAGATCAAACAACATCATCTAATCAACATCACAAGAGAACATAATAATAGTTCTTGAGATGTCGATTTTGTCTATCATCGTATATTTAATTCCAGTAGATTACATCGCTCTGTAGTAAAGATAGCTCTGAGACAAAGTGTAATTTTAATTTACATAAAATTAAATTAATTTTCATATTGTCTTAAGAATTTTCTACATAAAATGCCTAAATTCTATGACTTTTGATTCCAGTGAAAGTCAAAAACTAATTTCCTAATATTTCTTCCGTTTTTATAACGAAAAATAACTTTCAACTGACGTGAAATTAAATTTTTAAAAGAAAGTTTCACTTCATTCACTATAAAAATAATATTCAATCCAGTATTTTAAAAATATAATTTTCAAGGATTACTTTAGCTATAAAATATTCATATTAATTTACGCCGAATTTGTTAGCTTCGAAACTCGGTTAATATGGGATAAAGTTAAACATGAACATATAAGAGGAATGTTTCATTTTTTCATCTTTAGGCCTTTGATACTGGAGACAAGGTTATTGACAAAATGCTTTCCATCATTCGAGGAGAGGACTGGAAACGTGTACGAACTGTTGTGACCCCCACTTTTACAACTGGAAAGATTAAGAGAGTGAGTTCCACATTTTTTTCATCATGTTCTCATAAAACATTCTTACAATTTTCTCATTGACAAAATAATATAATAACTTTTTTTAATCACTACTGAGTAAAAAAATAACATTTCATACTGATATATTTTTTCCATCAGATGAATTGTAAAGTACATGTCACGATAACTGCCTAAAAACTGAAATATAATCGACATCATTAAAATACTTCTATTCTACTATACTTTTCTCAATAATAAAATAT
>BMAV01022322.1:18726-53582 GCA_019973955.1 Trichonephila inaurata madagascariensis | reverse complement strand
CTTTAATTTCTAAAACGAAAGTATAATTATCTCATAAGCCCCCGTATACTCACCTACCTCCTTAAAATAAATATGTTTGAAAAATATTAAGTTCGTCAGTCTAATCGATCAAAAACGGGAATTTTATATTCCATAAAATCCAGCATATAACGCATACCGCCGTATAACACGCACATAACCGTCACATGCACCGTATAACCATCAAGCTATACTTTTTAGTTTTTAGGTATATTCACCATATAACGCACACGCCCTTTTTTTCGCAGAAGCCTAAAATGTACATGTGTTCGAATATTATCCCAAGCTTTGGAAAAAATAGCATATTTCTAGAATTATAACTCTTTAAGTTCATAAGCATTGTCATTTCTTTTAAATAAACAGTATTTCGATCTATGTATGATCTATTTTATGCTCGACTCCTCTTTATTTTTAGAGCTATTACTTTTGTACCCGGCGTATAATGCGCATCAGTAAATTTCGATCCCTTATTTTGGGTTCAAAGTGCGCGTCATACCCCGGATTTTAGAGTACATAAAGTCTCCTTATACCCAAACAAACCCTTCGGAGATTTCATCAAAGCTCATTCATAGGGGATCTCTACGCAACAAAATAAACATGCTTACCAAATTTCAAGACAGTAGATCTAATAATTAAAAAAACGGGACTTTGTAGCTCTATGCCCCGCAATTTCCTTAATAGTCAATTTCCGAAAAAACTGTCCTTACGAATCTCTTTCTTCCTCAGCGGATCGACAACCCAGGGTGGTTCTTGGCCTTCTCAAGAAGCCTTTTCCAGGCCAGACTTCTTCCTGCAACTGTTCTCAAATCCCTAGTTCTCAAAACTAGGAAACCTTTTTGTAGGCCATCAATCCATCTGAAATTTGGCCTGCTCTTTCTTCGTGTACCAATTGGTTGAGCATCGAAGGCTTTTTTAGTGGTGCGGTCTTCGTTCATTCGGACAATTGTGACATTCCCATTTAATTCGTTGTATTTTGATGAAGCTATCCATGTCAGATTCCTTATATGATTGATTGGGCTCTAAGTTTGATCTTCTTCGCCATGTTCCATTTTCCTGAATTCCTCCAAAAATAAATCTTAAAATCTTCATTTCGTAGATAATGGATCTCTACTCAACAAAACTATTAGGTTTGCTAAAGTTTATATGTTTAATTGTTGAAAAATAGTAGTATTTATGTATAACGCCGCTTTAATCCCATTTATCAACTATTGAAAATAGATTTCAGTAAAACCCTTTATTAGCGGATCTTTACTCAACAAAAGAAACATGCTTACTAAATTTCATGTCTGTAGCTCAAACAGTTTGGGAAATCTCTTGATGAGTGAGTGAATGAGTGAATCACTTTTCTCTTGAATATAAGGAGACAGAAAAGAATAAAACCGCAAAAAAAAAAACGTTTGAAAATGAAGTCACTAACAATTGAAATGAATTTTACAAATTATACTTATTATGTTGAATCTCAAATATAATCTTAAGCCATGTATAATATTGCGTAGTTAGAATTTAGGCTTTATAACATACTACATGAAATATTTCTAAGCAATTTGAGATAATACAATTCCCGCTGTATATATTATTGAATTATGCACAGATGGCAATTATACAAGATATTTCTATATTTTATTCAAAGTACTCGAATGAATTGAGTCTAGTGTTGCCACTGAACGTCTAAACTAATTTGGTTAATTGAGAGTGAGTATTATTCTGCATGCAAATGGCTAAATTTAAACTGTTCTCTGATCCGTAAGGTATTGAATTAATTAGTTAACTGATGCCAAAATCTTCTCCATTAATACAATGAAGTGTTTTCACTAAATGTTGCTCTATTTTATGCAATTTTTTTAATTCCTCCGATAAATGATTCCCTTAGAAGTACATTATAACAGTAAAGTAAATAAAATGAAGTAAAAAAATTTATTTTAAAAATTTAAATTTTTTGAAGTTTGGGAATTTTTTTGAAAAAGGGGAAAAAAAAATAAAAAAAAAAAGGAAAATTTTTTTTTAAAAATTAAAATAAATTTTTTTCTTTTTTTAAATTTTCCAAAACCCTTTAACCTTTTAGTTATTCCCCCCCTATTAAATTTATTTATAAATATAATAAATATTTAAAATTTAAATTTCAACCCCTTTAAAAAAATATTTTTGTTATCCAAAATTTAATTTCAAACAATTTTTTAAAATTGAAGGGTTTGACATTTGAGGGTTAAACAATTTTTTTAAATTAAAATTTAAATTCTGCTGAAAATCTTTTTAAACTGCCGGACCGGGTAACTTTTGTTTAATTTTAACGGCCCAAATTTCCCTTGGGGCTGGGGAAACACTTTTGTTTTTTATAAATTTTTTAAAGATTGTTTTAAAATTTAACAAAATTTAAATTTAAAAAAAAAATTTAAAAAAAATGTGCCTTCAGAAAAAAATATAGTTTAAATTTAAAATGAAAAAAAAAAGGGTTTTTTAAGGGGAATTTTTTTCAATTCCAAAAAACCCAAAACTAAAAAATAAAAACCCTTTTAAAATAAAAAACTGTTTTCTTCCTTTGGGGGCCCCCAAAAATTTTTTTTAAACTTTTGGGGTTGCGGGTTTTTAAACCCTTTTTTTCCAAATTTTATTTTTTATTTTGGGTTTATTCGGGGTTTAATTTCTGCCGTATTAAAAAAAGGCAACCAAATGGCCCCCCAGTACTTTTTTTCTAACAAGTGGGAAGAAAAAAATTTTTTATTTTAAAACTGCATATCTTTTGTTGTCCCTTTTCCCAAAAATTGAATTATTTTAATACAATTTTTTTTTTTTGCTCTTGTCAGGAAATCCAAATTTCGAGAGTTTTTTTTTTTTTCCAAGTTTATTAAAATGCTAACCGGGGGGGTTTTGGGTTTTTGGCGTTGATTTTGGGTTGCCCCAGATTGCGGGTTCCACCTAAACCCAAGTCGGTGGTTTTTCATAATGCAAAATTTCAAAAAAGCACCCCTGCCTTTGATTATGGGAATTTAAAAAATTTCCCCTAGGTCCCTTTTTGGTTAAGTGCCCCGGAAAAATTAAATACCCTAGTACATTTTTTTCCATCCCAAAATTCAGGTCCCTCTCTTTTGGGAGGAAACGGGTTTTGTTAAAATTACATTGTGGCAATTGATTTCCCCTTTAAAAGGGGCCGCATTAAAAAGTGATACCATCTCGGGGAATGTACTTGGTCTGCAATTGTTGTTAAAATGCATTATTTAAAAAAAAAATTTTTTAAAATTTGCTTTAATTTTTACCACTTTTAATGCAAAAAATTTCTTTTTTAAAAAATTTACAAAATAAAACAAAGATTGTTGTAAGAAAGATTAAAAAAAAATTTAAATTAGTGAATTTTCGTAAAAATTCTGCGCAATAATTTTATGCTAATTAAGTTTAAAGATAAATTTTAATTATTTCCTCTCAAGAAATTTTTTTGCCCTTTAAATTCAATTTCGGGGAAATTGGGGTTTTTAGAATCTCAAGTTTGTATTATTGTTTAATTTCATTTTAAAAATTTTTAAATTAACATATTTGGGCGGTTGAGAAAAAGAGCTGGTTTAAACCTTTTCGCGACGACGTACTGTTCAACGGAAAACATTGTAGAGACAGGTAGGTCACATATGCATTCTCTCCAAATGTCACCAGTAGCCGTATGATGCGCTGGTGAATCGCGTTTTTCCCACCGGTTTTACAGGGGTGATCCGGAAAAAAAGGGGTTTAAAATTTTTTTTGGCCCCACCCCGTTGCGAAAGGGTTAAATCTTTGGTCACAGCAACCTATTGGTGATGGTCAAGAACTTTTGACCGGTGCTGTTGGGGTCACTGGTTCCCATTTCCCAAGGCCACTGAAAAAACCGCCCTATTCAGAAGCGTAAAGTTAAATCTTCCCAAAATTTCCCCACGTTGGTGTGGTGTTTTAAAATTCACTATAGAACTCTGTGTCTGTTAAATCCACCTATATTTAAAAAACTTCCCTTGTCAGGTTGAGGAAGTTTGGAAGTAGGGGTCGTGGTACCGGGTTGGGCACGAGCGGCTCGTGGTCGGGGTTTCCCCGTCGTATTTTTGTGACCTAGTGCTATTGGAAAACCAGCCATTTTAAAGGGGGTGAGGGAAGTTAAATCTGTAGAGGTTTCAAAGTTACACGTTGGTGTGGTTTCACTGAAGATCTGATGCCCTCTAATGGGAAATGATGTCTGTTTAATCTATCTATGTTCCCAAATTCTTCACTTGCCATGATTGAATAGGTTTTGGGTTCTGGAGTAGGGGAAAATAGTTTTGAAGATTTGGGTATAACCTTGGAACCTTGGAGTCCTGGTTTTGAACTCGTGGACGTCGTTGACGACTTCAAAACCTAATGCCACCGAATCCCTGCGGAAGGGCTTCGGGTAAAGTTGTCGAAACCAAAATCTATACGTTGGAATGGTGTGGAAGTTTTCAGAGTAGAGTACCAGCTCAGGTAACTTTTCCCAAATTTACCCTCAGCTGTGAATCACTTTTTTGAGAAATAAACACCACAAAATGCAAAAAACACATTTCAACCTTTTTTTTTGCGTTTACCATCTTTACCCGTCGACCTTTGGGCTCCTTTTGGGGCACCCCGTGAATGTAACCCCAGATGCTAAAAGAGGCGGGCCCCCGATCCCGAAGAGAGGGAGGGGATGCTTTTTAAATTTTGAAGGGGCGGGGCCCTGAACTAATCCTCCAAAACCCCTTTTTTTAACTTAATTTAATTTTTTTTAATTTTAAAAACTAATGTAAACCAAAAAACGCTGGGGTTTAAAAAAATATTTAAAAAATCAATAAAACGCTACCATTATTTTATCTCAAACGTCACACACTTTGGGGAAGGGGGAGTTATATTAACATTTAACTATGCGTCAAACCCCGGGGGTAATGGGGGCCAATTTATAAGTTTGAACCCGGCCCCTGGCAAGGGACACCCGAACTGGTTCTCCTCTCCAACATTTTCCCCTCCCGCCTATGGCAGGACCCTTTTTAAACCCCGACAGATTTTAAAAGGGATCGGTCCCCCTTTCAGGTGGTTTTTTTCCCGGGCTTGGGGCTCAACCCCGACACGCCTGTCCCGAATTCGACCATTGGGAGGAATAAATAATGGGCGTGATATTATTTAAAAATTTGTTTATTTAAGTCACTTCATTATTTACGTTATACATTAAATTATTTAAAATTATTTAAAAAATTATTAGAGTTCAAAACAATGGTTTGGGAGAGGGGGGTTCTCTTTTGGCACCCCCAAATTGAAGGGTTTTAAAACATTCCTCCCGGTTTTCCCTTGTCCTTGGGGGTCAGGGGACCGGCCCCCTTTTCTCCGTTTTCATCCTGTAGTGGCGGAAAAAGGGTTTTCCCGTAATTTAAAGGTCCCGGGGTCCAAAATGGTTTTACCAAAAAATTAAAATTTCCGGTTTCTTTTTCCCGTGTGGTTTTTTTGACGCCGATCCGGGTGCGGGGGAAAAAATTTTTCCCCCCTCCCTTTTTGGGTAGCGTGCCAGTCCCGGTTTCGATTTTTATTTAACCTGGTTTTAAAATTTTAGTTCCGTTGCCAATAACCCCATATTTAAAGTAATACATTAATAAACAAATTTAAAGAATCAGCAATGCTAGAATACTGAAACTTTGGGAAATTTTTTAAAATGGCCGTAGGAAGGACGATTTTTTTGTATTTTTTTCCTCTGTTATTTTCTTATTCGTTGATTTTTGTAAGGAATAATATTGACAGTAAATATTCTAAAATTGTTAAGGTCACATTGAGAGCAACATTTTTTTTTGTTCTTTTGTAAATAATGAATTATTTAATTATGTGTTTTGATGCCCAGTTTTGATTTTGTGACTTAAATTTTGAATTCTTCTAAAATACAAAAATCACAGTTACTCACACTATGATGTATTCGTCACTGAATTACAAAATCAACAGATAAGAAATTAGGTGTTTCTGTGTGGCGTTTTCAGGGGTGGAGGGTGAAAGTAGCCTAGATAAACAAAATTAGCTCATGTAGTAGCTATATTCCAAGGGTATTTCAAAGCCAAGTTAGTCTCCTTTCTACGAAACATGTGAAACCAACTCTCATTTCACATCCATCTTAAATCTCGCGTACATGGCTCGTGTTTTCCGTATTTTGTTTATTCTCAGAAGGGAAATCTTTTCCTGTTAAGCGATTTTCGTTTCATGTTAAGAGAAAAAAAATGCATGAAAATACATAGTAGTTTATCGTGTTTGTGTGATTTCGTGTTAACCGATATTTCGTCTTAAGCGTTTTCGCGTTAAACGTATTTCACTGTTCGTATTGGGACGTATACTGTTCAAAATTGGGACAAATGGGAAAAAAGTGATTTTTTTTTTTCTAAAATCTTAGCTTTTTATCATTGCATACTTTAAAATTGACTGAAAAATCTGTATATTAGTACAAATTATGTTTTTCTTTAGTAGAAATGATCTTTTCAACACGTCTTGGCTTTGACTCCACTAGAGTAGCACACATGTTCTTGATTTCATCATCTTGGAAACACTCTAGTATAGCCCTTTTTATCTTGATCTGTTGTCATGCGGTTCATCTTAGCGAAACGATTCTTGAGAATAAGTTTTGAACAGGATTTAAGTCTGAGGAATTTTCAAGCCAATCGAGCACTTTTATTTTATTTTCCGCATATAAGTAGGGACCAAATTCGAAATGTAACAAGGGGCCAAGTCATGTTGAAATGTTCCATTAAATGTTCCCATGTGAATGGAACAATCGTACTACATAATATTTCTGTATATTTGACATAATTCTCATGTATTTAAGAGGAATTAAGTTTCCAGGGCCATTTGTTTTGAAAAAAACCCCAAACATCTGTTTTGAAGGGTATTTTACAAAATGTTGGATACGATCTGGTAACAAAGTTTCCACTTCACTTAGTTTAACTACACTTGGTTTGTATCTTTGCACAAATAAATGCTTCATTACTCAAAATCACCTTCTTCGTCAAGAAATAGTTTTTTCCTCAGTCTTGTTCCCTTAAGGCCACCTTCCAGAAGCTTTTTCCTTGCAGTTGAGGAACTCATTTCAACACCATTACCAATAAATCCCTTCAAAGGCATATTCTTGTCATTCTTGGATTTATTTTGCTGCTTCTAATTAAAATTTTATCAATTCTTGGAGTAGTTTTCCACTTGCCCTTCCCCCCATTTTTTTTTCTTTTTGGAGACGATAATCCAGACACTTAATTCGATCACACCAACTGCCATAGTTATCTCTCTCAGTCATAGAAGTGTGTTCATTGATAGAGATTTATTTTAGAACGGACGGTTCCTTGGAGTAATATCCACCTGTGATGAAGTAAAAGTAACACGTATTATACAGCTGCTTGACGCGAAAAAGGAATCACGCCAAGCAGCGCTTGTTGTTGCTAGAATGGAATCCAAGATGGCGGCCTAGTGGTAACAAATCGTCAGGAAGATAATTTTAAGGAATTGCTTAGAAATACAATGAAATATATTTCAAAAGAAGAATATAGAAAGAGATTGAGAATAATCAAGATCAATCAATAAATAATGAATAACAATATAATATAATAAAAAGTAACATGTACTAATAATATTATGCAGTACATAATAATCTGATAATTTAATAGTAATTATATATAATATTCATATAGTATGATTTCATAATAATTATTATATATAATAATAATCATATAATATAATTTAATAGTAATTATACATAAGAATACTCATGTAACGTAAAATTATAAATAAATAACGTAATAATTATAAATGAATAACAAAATAATAATTATAAGTAAATAACATGTAATAATATTCATAAAAAAAATATAAAAAGCAGTTATAAATAACGAATATTATGATTACATATATAAATAACTGTATTTGTATATTATATTAACAAAATAATTACATATTATTTATTAAAATTTATAATGAATATCAATTAAAAAGTACTGTAAACTTGCAATATTCCAAAAACTGCAAAAATATCAAAATATTCATATTGTACTGTTATCGCTCATCTTGGCAAGCATAAACAACAACTTGGCGCGTGCCCCGTGATATCATACTAGTTCCTAATTGTGTCGCTGTCCGAAGGTCTCGGGTGTGAGAGGGTTCGAAAAAAAAGCAGACATGATCATAAAATAACTACAAATTTTATTTAATCTTTAAGATTTTACGAAATCTGTAATTTTGTAACTTAACTCTGGGAGCGATAAGAAATCCTAACCCGTAATCAGATTAAATTATCAGAACTACTTATCTTGATTGTAGCTCCTTGTAGGATCCTTCTTGAAGCCCGGTAGTATGGTCAGCTCCAAGTCTGGTTACCTAATCACCTCCTGGCGGTTTCTCCGTTGCCCATTAATCTTAAGATGCGCGACCACCAGTCGCTGTTTACTAACTCTTGGAATTCAGCTTGACGTTAAACGGTTAACTATTCTCCTGCATACTCAACAACTGGCACTTAAATAGTAATTACATTTGCATAAAATCAAGTCATCTCTACAGCAAGGGGTTTTTAAACTAAATCACAGTTAATGAATATTTTCCCCTAGAGGTTTAGTAGAAGACCCGAATAGAGCCCTTTACTCTCGGTTGACGGTATAATACATTAATACCAAAATAAGTAATGGATATAATCAGAAAATTCTAAGACCTAAAGTTATAGTACTGCAAATTATTTTTATAATCCTTTTGAGTCAGAATCAGCTAAAGTTGTAACTCTATAATAAACTAATAGCGTATAACATATTATTTTTAAACTACGCGATACAAATCTTAGAAATAAATTCCTTATAAAAGTTGCAAAAAAGAACGACATTTTAAGAGGGTTACAAATCATCTGGCATACTTTAAGACAGCGCTTCTCAAGCTTTCAATGTTTGCGACCCAATTTTCAATCAGAATTTTCATCACGCACTCTTCTGTACAATAACAATTTATTGAATGCAATAATATTGTACTATGACGTAAAGCTACAATATTTGACTTTAATTATAAACCTTACAAATTATCAAGAGAAGTATTAAATTTTGTATACATTTTTGTATATGACAAGCCCATGGAAGCCACTAACAATTCTTAAACTTCTTCTTAACTTAGTACTGATAAATTAATTATTAAATTAAATACATTGTGCAGTAATCATACTTTTATCAGTATATTTTTAATCTCAGTGTAAATTGTACCAGAATGTATTTTGTTTTTCTTCTTTTAATTAAATTATTTTAATTTTTTTTAAAATAATCTTTTCTTTTCGACTTTTTTTGATTTGCTCCCGCCCACCCACATACAGTTATCACGCCCCCTGGAGGGGGGCGCCCCACAGTTTGAGAAACGCTGCTTTAAGATGTAAAATGTAATAGTATGAGAAAGTATATACATAGTTCTGATAAAATATAAAAATATTTAACTGCTGGATATAAAAATATAAAAATATTTTAACTGCTGGAGATGTTGCCGACATGTTACCAGAAATTCCCTGATTATTTACATTTATCTTTTATTCTAACAAATTCAATTATTTTTATAATTCTATCTGACTCTTTTTTTTATTTTTGAATCAGTTGTTTTAACAGTCGAGTAAATATTGGAAAGAATTTGTATATCACTGACGTATTTGTCTATTCTAATTTTAAATATAAATATCGGAAAATATATCCGATGATTTATTAGAGCCGTTTAAGATGCCTCATAAATCACGGAAGAGTATTAAATCGATTGATATTCTCTTTTGGAAAGATGTCAAGCATAAATCCCTTTTTTTTTTGTTCCCCTTTAAAACATTAAATGTAGTCGCAATAAACATTGTTGTTAAAACACGTCACGAGTTATTTCAAAGATAGAAAACATTTTCCCATAATGTAGTATTTTGATTTAATATCGGCTTCAGTTATCTGTGGTCAAAATATATCGGGACTTTCTATTTGGGGGACTAAAATAGAGTGTCAATATACATATATTTATTAATATATTCGGCTCAAGCAATATTATATTTTTGAATTAAACTACATTTTTCATAGTTATTTATTTCCTTCAAGTTTCAATTTTAATATAATATTAGGGTTTAGTTTTGACTTAATGGTATATAAATAAATTACTTTAGAGAACAATTGGACAGTGTAGTACTAAATAAAATGATTAAAATCTCTTTCTTTCTCTAGAATAATATAAATTGAAAGAAAATATGATAGAGAACAAGCACCAACCACATACTTTACACTATGAACCAGCTAGGTGGATTATTGGCTAGGCGCTAGCCTTGTAAGCCTAAGGTTGCTGGTTCGACTCCGAACCAAGTCGGTGGTTTTCCATGATGCAGAAAATTGACAGCGGCCATGCCGTATGATTGTACGGTGTATTAAAGATCCATAGAATGCCTTTTTGGCTAAGGTGTTCTCGGAAAAATTAAATTCCTAGCACAATTTCGAATCGTCAGAGCTCAAGTGCCTTCCCTTGGGGCGTCCTGGGCGTCGAAATTACACTGAGGCAATTGTTGTCTACCAATATGGTGCCACACTATAAAGTGATACAAGCTCCAGGGGAATGCATTAGGTCTGAAAAGGTCATTACCAATCCGCAGTCTCATTAGAACGATATATATATTCTGACGGGATGTGTTGCAGTTCATATTATACGGACATGGATTTTTATTACATGAAAATAACGTGTGGGCAAAAAGTCCGTATAAACTTCAAAAGTTTATAAAACCCTGAAAATTAAACAAAATAAAAAGCGGCTTGCAGGTTTAGCATCGATAAGTAACAGGATTTTCTTAAGATAAGAGAAAAAACCTGCCGACAGATGGCGCTGGTACAAACGACTGAGTTGGAAATATGCAAATGAGACAGGCGATTACAAATAATGATGCTCTTGATCCAGATCTAATTCTCCATTGTATGCCAACTAAGTGAACAAGGATGCTGAGTGAGATAGACAAAGCTTTGTTGGTGAAGCTGTTTTTCATGAACAAGGAATCAACGACTGTTGCACTGCGTAAATTCTTACTTCAGAAAAATGTGAAGACTGGAAAAGGGCCTTCAATAGCCTCATAAAGCTTGTTTAGCGATTTAAGGAAACTGGATCGATCGAGGATCGTGTAAGATCCGGATGACCAAGTCTAAGAATCATTAGCAAACGTTGCAAGTTTACATGGCCTCCTCGGTCTCCAGATCTGACTCCAGTTGACTTTTGGCTGAAGCGATATTAAAATTCCCGGGTGTATTAATCCCGTTCATCCAATATGACGGAATTGAAAGATGTGATTCTCCGAGAGCTATCATGTATACAGGCGGACATTCTGCACTCTGCCGTTGTTGGATCTGTGACACGCTTAGAATGTGTCATTCCTTGTTGTGGTAGATATGTGGAACATATGCTGCTGTAATAAATGACTTGGTTATGTTATTTCTGTTATTTGCGATCCTTTTTTTTTCACTTATGTACGAAACGCCAAGTATCGGTTGTTTTTCTGAATTTTTTTTCTTTTTCTTATCTTTAAAAAAATCCAGTGACTTATCGATGCTAAACCTACTAGCCATTTTTTATTTTGTTTAATTTTCTGGGTTTTATAAATTTTTAAAGTTTTTACGGACTTTTTGCCCACCTGGTATAAATTAATTAAGAAATTATTTTTAATTTTTATCTTGTGAATAATTTGTGTTGTAAAGAAAACAATGATTGTCATTCAATTACCAATTTCATTTTATGACTTGTACGCATACCACAAAAAAAAGAGGGAAAAAAAACAGAATTGCTCTAAATTCTTGACATCCTCTATACATTTCCTCAGCACTTTACTGCATCTTTTTTCCCCCTCTGAAGCGATAGTAAACCAAAAATAATAATATTATCTGTATAGAGCTAGAGACTATAACCTAAATTTATGTGACACCTATTGAAGGAGGGGATCCCTAAAAGAATGATAGAAATAAAGTTTTTTTTCAGAAAATCCCTTCTGATTCTGTATTTTTCCCTCACTTTCCTTCTTCTAGTTCCCCAAGGACTTGTCCAATCTGACATCTACCATATATCTAGAAACAAAACCGCTTTCCATCTGCTTTCTTTTGGTGTTCCAGGCGTTCTATTTTTTGTTGTTGCTGTTGTTGTTGTTGCTGGGATGGGAGGATGGAGAGCACAAGTCCTGCTGCAGATGGATCAAGTGGTAAAAGTATCGGAATCCTAGATAACAATGGTTTTTATTTCATTTCAAATCTCGTAAAGCTCCTGTCGCTTATTGGACGCGAATTTACCGCTTCGTAATGGTGTGCTTTCTTATTTGGTTTTTGATTTATTGTGGATTTGTTCCATTCTTTTTTTGTTTTAGCTTCCAGTGTGGTTTTATTAAGTAAATTATTCAAATCAGTGTTTGTTAAAGTTTTTTTTCCTGGAGTAAATACTTCTTTCGGTAAATATAAATTATTCAAATTTGAATAGGGGAGAAGGAAAAGTATACTTGCTTGAAACTATTTTATTGAATGTGGGCAAGTGTTTAAGATTCAAAATTTGAAAAAATTCTTAAGGTCTTGTTTATAATAAGTTTCACCAGGGTCTTAAACTTAATTTGAATTTAAAATAGAACGATTGTTTGTTTTTTAACTTACAAATGGAAAAATTCAATGCTTATGTATCATAAAAATTGAAGTTTTTCTACTTTCGTATGTTTTGAAACTTTTTATACTTGTGTGTAATTTTCTTTACCTTTTATCTAAATAAAATGATAAAATATATCAGAAGTGTAGCCATAAGCTCTGCAATCGAATTACACTTCCAATTAAATTTTCAAAAAGTAAAATGGCATCGAATCCAGTAAATTTCATTAATATTTTATTTTAAAAACTTTTTTGAAAGACTGGAAAAATTGAACTTGCAAATTAAAATGTTCTTTGATCATGAATTTAAAAAAAAAAACTGTTTCTATTTTCTTATAAATGTTTGTAAAGAAAAAATATTATATTTTAATCTTCTTTTCATAAATAATTATTTTTAAGTACTTTAACTTCGTTATATTACCGTCTTCGTCAGAATTATACATACTGAATTCAATTTACTTAAAATTCTAAGCCAGTGCTTAACTTTATAACCCTACGGCCATTATTGCTTAGATTTCATGGTCTCAAACTTGTGATTGGCAATGCACAGTCACAGGTTCGGACCTGGTACCGCTGAAGACCCCAGAGTAAAGGAATTGATCTGTCGTCGCTCAAGTGGCTGCGATAGCCTAATGGACTAGGTAACGGATTCGTAGGTGGCATGTCATGAGTTAGAGCCTAGTACTGCTGAAGACCTGCCGTGTAGGGGTAGATGCACATTAAATCTGTGGTACCTCAAAAATCCTGCCGTGATGTGGTGTGGTAGTTAAGAGAGGGGGAGCCAGCTCAGGTGTTATCGTCGTCACTTGACCATGGTTCCCAATTTCGAGGACCGTCTCTGAAAGCCGTGTACGTTAATATTCACTTACTTATATACTGTTGCAGTGCAAAGCCCTCACGTTGGCGTGGCTAAAAAATTAGAGTGGGGTACCAGCTCACGTTCATCCTTACTATAGTTGCAAATTACAAGGGCCGTCCTTCGTGTTGCTTCAGAGTGGATCGTTAACACACCCTCATTCGTTAAATATATAAGCCATAGAATATTTTCCACCGTCATTGAAATGATTTTTTAACGATTCTTTAAGAACTCTAACTAAAGAAATTCTGTAAAAATACCAGTGTAAAATATTAATAAAAATCTATCTAAAAGTCAAAAAAATTTTGAAAAAATTATTGCTTTGAATTAAAACATTAATTGTTAAAATTAACGAATTTATAAGAACACATTTACTTCTAGGATTCTTATTTTTGTTTCGAAATTCAAGCATTATTTTTCGGTTTCTGACTTTACATTTAAAAAAAAAGGGAGAAGGGAGGGAAATCGTGTTTTTTTTTTAATTTTACAGTTTTTATATGTAAACTTTCAGTTTATGTATAGATAAATAAAAAATTAAACTTCCAGTTTATATATATAATAAGGTGACCAGTTTTTTTTACAGTGAAAAGGAGGACGAAAAATTTAAGAAAATATTACAACGTAATTATATGAAACATTTTATTAATTTAAGCAAAAATACGTTAATTATGCTTACATCCCTTTTAATTATTTACTTAACGGCTATTTTCTCATTGAATAAATTTTTGAAGTGATAACTTCTATAAGCGCGTTTTGCTGGAGAGTGAACTTAAATAAACGTCGCGCTCGGGTTTGTAACGCTCATTCGGCTTTTTTCGTCTTCAGTCGGAACGACATACACACCTCTAAAAAGAAAAAGAGGGACATTTTCCCTCCCTCCTCCCTTCACTCGAAATGACATGAAACGTGGTAGTTTGTCCCCGCACGAGTACGGCGGGGGGGAGAGGGCCGGTCTTCAAAGTGCAGGGGGGCGCCCCCCCCCCCCACCTTTTTCTACGAAATGAATGTGGGATTCTTTCTAATCCTAGATGAAGCATGAAAATGAAACATGTAATATTTTCAAAAAACAGGTTTAGAGAGAGAGAAATCCTACACTATAAAATTAAACAAAATGTAGAAAAAAGACTATTTTTTATAGAACTAAGTAAATAGTAGGATTATCATTAGCAATATTGCAGTGAATTTAAGAATAAAAATCTACTGTTTTAAGTGAATCAGAATAGCAATGAACAAATAGTTCTGTTAATAACATTACTTAAATATACTTCGAATCTAAATTGAAAATGAAAGCAATTAAAAATTTAAAATAACAAAATTAAGTATACTGGTATTAAGAAAAAGCTACATTAAATATAATTTAAATACAAAATATAATTAAGAAGACTTACCTTACAGCAGCACCAGATATATTTGTGCAAAACTGCAATACAATGACAAAAGAGCTGGTTTAAGCTAGATATTATGTGATATAAATCTTCTGATTAAATCCCTTTTTAATGGTTTTGACCTTGATTCCTCTCTTCTCAATCAACTACCTGCTTTACTACCCCTTTGCTTAAATTAATTCATGGATAGAACTGAATATTGTTTAATTACATCCAAAATTCACTAAGTCGGATCGGGTCTTCTGAGCAAATTACTATGATTCTAAGAGGGAATTTTAAAGTAGATTTTTCAAAAGACAAATCAGAACTTTTAGTTGATTTTTTAAAATCAAAATTCAATTTAATTATGTCAAATGACCCAAAAGAAAGCACGAAGTACGGAACAGTGCTTGACGGCGTTTTTTTATAGATATTTAAATACAATTTTGAATCTAAAGTTTTTTACCCTATTTCAGCTACCATAAACCTATTGTTTCCTTCTTAGAATATAATTAATTCTCAAATATGACTGTATATTTCGCACAAAAATATTACTTTATTAATACAGACATATTAATAAATAATTTTATAGGACAATGCTAACACTCCTTATTTTTTATTCACCGAACTAATCCCTGAAATAACATTACAAAATTTGAAGTTATTACTTCTATCTTGTGGTCATAAGCACACACACTTTTTTTTTCTTTTTCAATATATTATTTTCTAATACATATGAAATTTCGGAGCAAAAAATTTCCTTCATCTTTACTGTAAGTACTGCAGCTAAAACATCAACATTCACAATCTTGATTTCTCACTTGTCCAAAAAATTAACAACTGAAACGAATCTTTCATCTGTGCATTAGTTACAGGACAGCACAACGTAAATTCAAATAAATAAATAAATTTTTATATGGAATGTGTTTGTTTTTGAAATGGTGAAGTATTTCAACCCATCTTTTATCAATTTCAGCATGTTGATTTTCCAATTGTTTCAATTTATTATAATTTAAATATATATTCAGTCTTTTCTAGTTTCTTCAAACAGACCATTGTCAAAAATTTTAATATCAGGCATTTCTTTTGATAAAAAATCAACACAGTTTTCTATATATTTGCCCAATTTACTTGCGATGAAGTCAAAAAACACCTCTGAAAACTGTTATTTCCTGTGATGTTTGTTTCAGACTATTCTTCGACATATTGGAAACATGTTTGGTTTTTTTCTGAATACAGAGATAAACAGATCAGCTTTAAAATACTGAAAAAGAGAGGACAAGTAGAAGGACACTTTCTTTTCAAGGAAGGACAGGACATATAAGAAGAGGTCTGTCCTCCCTAAAGGAGGACGGTTGGTCACCTTGCATATAAGTAAACAAAGCCTTTGAGTTCCAAGTTTGGCGATTACAGAGAAATATCAGTTATGGAACATATTCAGACCTACTTGATTTTTTATCACACTCAAATGTAACACAAAAGCTTTTGGTGACGTAATTCTGAACCATGGTTGAGTGNCGAGGATTAACCAGAGCTGGTATCCCACTCAACAAATCTCCTAAGCACTCCAGCGTTAGTACTTTGAAACTCAATAGACTTAACATTCATTACCGCATTATTATACATCATGTCACATTTCTCTCTTTACATTCATGTATCACTTATTGTAATATGTGTAGTAGTTTCAGTATTATTATTATTTTTTAAATCGGTTCCATTATTTATACTCACCCAGTATATATCCACAAAACTTTACGCGCTTTATTAAACAATTTGCATTGGTAGTAGCAAAATATTTCATAGTATTTAATATTTATTCATAAGAGGGAATTTCTTTAAATTCTTATCAATGATATTTCATTTTGTTTTATGGAATTTGTAAATGTAAAAATATTACATGACTTGTTTACACGAAATCTGAAGAATACGATCCAATAAACTTTTACTTACGATTCTAATATTTATCAGAATTCTACTTCTCACAGAAACTCTGATGAAAATCGCTACAAATCCGAAGAATGTTTCTATTTTTCTGCATATTTGAATATTCCTCCAGTCTTAAAAAGGGAAACACGTTCAAAGATTTATAAAGAGATTCTTGAAAATGCACTTCGCATCAAAAACAAACTCTATCAGGAAATCAGGAACTTAGTTCCTTTTTAGAGAAAGAAAACCACAAGAACTTGAATGCAATAATTTTTATTTCGAAGCTATCAAACAAGAAGGACAAATAATTTTCAGAACCCCCGCGTGGAATATTTCGACCCCAGATTGCAGAATTGTTACTACTCGAAGTAGTCTTAGAAAATAATTCTATCCACTTGATACCATTTCCTCACAGCCCTCTTATTTGCCAATATTTTATTCATATATCCCCAGCGAATATTTTAAGGCTACTGCGTACAACCTTTGAATAATGTCATTTGGTTTCGAACATTTTCAATATCTTTCTGTCGCTTCCTGCAACATTCGAATTGAGAAGCGGGAAGAAAAAAAAAATATTCTATTCGATTTGTTTGTTCCTTTTTACCCCCTCCCCTCTTTTCCTTTCAATCTTTCAAAAGCACTTTCACTCCCTCTGTTTCGTGATGAGCTTTATTTCATTTCTTTTTAGAAACATAAACATATTTCTGGGCACCATTTCAATGACAACAGAATGAAAAAGGAGCACCATTTTCTATCTAGTTGCTATGGTTACGCGCTCGCCGTTTTCTGCAGGTGTAATGCACAGATTTAACTTCGACTATATATTTATATATTTTTCAAAGTTTCACTTCACTTGTGTTTTTTTTCCTTCCGGCCCCCCCCGCGGGGGGCGGGTTTTTTATTTTTTTATTTTTGATGATTGTATGATATTTTATTTATTTTTACTTATCGGTAATTGATTTTTAAATGACTGTTGCTTATTCGAAGATAAAACGTATAAAGGCTATGTGATTTCTACACAAAGACTAAGAAATTGAACTAATAAAGAACCATTTGTTGTGAGCGTATCCATAAAAGATTAGGGAACATATTTAGAGTTTCGAGTAACAAATAATGTCCTATTAAGGAAGGCATTAAAGAACTATTGTTTTCTTAAAATAAGATAAAATATATGAGATTAAAAAAAAGCAAAATGAAAAAAAAAATCGACATAACTGCATTGTATTTAAAGGAGAAAAATAAGTATTATGTTTCAGAAATAAATATTTTCTCCATTAGTAAGTTATTTCCTAAGGGTTTACTTTAGAGAAAGATCCGAAATGAATTATTTTTATTTTTATATTTAAGTGTTCTTCCTCTTTTAAAAAATAAATATAAAGATTTATATATTAATGTTGAAATAATTTTAAAGGATATAAAAACGAATGAATTAAAAAAAAATGTACTTAGAATTAAATATACTTCCGTATTATATCAGCCTATTGGCGGCATTATATAAAACGAAGCACATATAATTGCTAATTCTTCGCAAAACCCGTTTTTAGACGTTGCTAAATCAAAAGATGTCGCCAAATGCAATAATCGTTTTTTGTAAAAAAAAAAAAAAAAAAATAAGCGGGAACGGTTGTTGACGTCTTTACACATACACTCACAAACTCTCCCTTAAGCAAGAGGGCCTTAGAAAAAATTCACTATATATATATATATATACAGTGGCGCACACAGGAATTTTTCAAGGGAAGGGGGTTCCAGGGTCGGAAGTTCACCATTCTAGTAGCATGCTCCAATACGCCGCCTCACATATTCTTTTGAATTTGTCGATATTCGAGAACAAAAAACAGTAACAAATTTATTATTGAATGAATAAGTAGCATTAATTAATAAAATTAATTATTAATTGCAAATACTTAATTAACAATTACTAACTATATACATAGGTTTATAATCAATCAAAAAAATCAAGTGCTTTGGGGGGGTTCGGACTCGACGACCCCCCTTGTGTGCACCACTGTATACACACACACACACATATATATATATATATACCGTAAAGTCCGGCGTATAAAGCACACTTTTAACACAAAAAATAAGATCGAAACTTAAGATACGTTATACGTCAGGTATAAAAACGATAGCTTTAAAAATAACATAAGATGAACATAAAGAAAATTTTGATTCTAAATGTATCGAAATTCTGTTTCTTTAAAGGAAATGACTTGCCTTATGAGCTAACAGAGTTGGAGTTCCAGAAGAAAACTATTTTGTCAAAAAAGTCTGGGATAATGCAGCGAATAAATGACTTCAAAACATAAGAGCAATTTATGCTAATATTCCAGATTTCTTCGAAAAAAGATGGCTGGGCGTTATACGGTGAATATACCTGAAAATTAAAACATTAAGCTTGAAAGCATAGGTGCGCGTTACGCTCCGGATTTTACGGTATATATATTTTTGTGGAGGAAATATCCTACTTTTTTTTTGAAATATTAGCGCAGCCCACTGCAATATTTTAGAAAGATACGATCAATGGTGTAGATTTGTATAAGTTACACAAATAAATATACAAACATTCAAATTTATAGATAAGATTACATAACACGAAATTATTCTCTTGAAATATTACTCTAATCGTGTTTTATTAATTTGGGACCATTCAGAATCATTTCGCACTCAGAATCGCATTAAATACTCACATACTATGTTATTCGTATCGTCATATTATATTATTCCAAAACTGATAGATCCTACATATTCATTATGTATGTTTACTACTTAAACTTGAATAAAGACATGAATTTCAGATTTAGGGGGAGAAATTCAACCCTTTCATTCAATTATATCACATACCCTACTCAAACAACGAACCATTTCGATAATTGCTTCCAGCTTTTCATGTTTTTTTTTAACAGACTGATAAACACTATTTTGATCACTAATATTTACAGCTTAAACACGAATACAATTATGCTGAGAATCATACCAAAGAATTACACGACATACTCAACCCCCATATCCCATCCCTAGCCTTACATCCCAAGCCCATCCAACGAAATTCATTGATACCACCATTGTTACACGCACAATATCTCATTCTCCATTTTTAATATCTGGAACACTCTGCTTTACATAATAGAAACTGTCAGCGTCAGCATTATGAGTTGGTAGAAGAGGACGAAAGAGACTCGGTAAAGCACCGTCTCCTGATCTATATAAAGTATATTTCGTGCTTTATCAGTTCCTCATCTTTTAGGAGGGACCGGCATACGTGACCGAGTGGGGATATTGCTATCCATTACCACCTTACAGCCAGACGGGGATGTCTCCGTTTCGCGCCAATTTGTAATGGTCTTTTTCCACCCTTTTGTGAAGGAAATCTGCAGTGGAAGTTAGGATACATAATAGCAAGAGTGAGTTGGCGAATTTTGCCGGTGGCCGTGCTCTTTAAGGCTCTTGAGAACTATTTGTTGCTTTTTTTTGCAGTGGAATCGGTGAGCTGATAATGCAAAAAAAAGTAAATGGTTAGTTTTGGGACAACAGTTTGTTTCGCTAAGTGAATTGAAATGTTTTGTGTCACCTTTTCATGCAATCGGAAGCATCCCGAATGTTTTGTTACGTGTATTATGTTGTTTTATGATATGAAAGGTGTTATAAATAATGAAATAGTTTGGTTAATTCTTGGCATTTCGAGGTTCTTGAAATCTATTTATTGGATTTTGCTGCGTCGACATATGTCCCATAATGTAAAAGGGATAATAATTTGTTTTACTTTCCGAAACACGAAACGTTTAGCCATGGGTATGGTGTTGAATTAATGTACAGGATGAACCAAAAGTCTTGCCCTAGTCATAAATATTTATTGTGCTGAAACTATTATGAATTGATGTATGTTTGTTTACCGAGTTGAACATATATAAAACTTTAATCAGGCCTATTGTTATGTATCGAAATGTACCGTAAAATCTGGTGTATAACGCGCACCTATACTTTCAAGCTGATTTTTTTTAGTTGTTAGGTATATTCGCCGTATAACGCGCATGCCCTTTTTTACGAAGAAATCTGAAACATTTGTATGCATTGTTTTTATGTTTTAGTCATTTATTCGAAATATTATCTTAGACTTGAAAAAAATAGTATATTTCTAGAACTGCAACTTGTAGTAACAGTTGTTGATGTATGAAGGAAGGCAGATGAGCTTGGATATGTTATTACTCTTTCAGCGAAAACTTCGTTGGGAATAGTGTATTTAGTTCTGTTTGTCAGAGAATTAATTTATGTCAATATTTTTTAAGTTCAGATTAGTAGTCTTTTATCCTTTTGTATCTGGCAATGAAAAAAAAATATCATATAATAGATTTAATGAGTTGCTTTAGAACTGTAGAACCAGCTAGGGAAATAAAAATATAACAACGGAGTGAGCGGAATTAAGATGTTCAATATTTTCACCTTCTGAAATGGGTGTAAATTTATTTCATTTTTAATATATTTTAATCATCGTGCAATAATTAACACCATAAACTCTTTTAGTTCATGAGGCAAGTCGTTTCTTTTAAATAAATAGTGTTTTGATTCATGTAGAAGTAATTTTTTATGCTCACATCTCAATTGTTATTTTTATTGCTACCGTCTTAATACCCGGCGTTTAACGCGCACCCTTAAGTTTCGATCTTATTTTTTGTGTTCAAAGTGCGCGTTTTCCGCCGGATTTTACGGTATGTTGGACCCTTACTAAAGTAGAGGAAGGAAAGTCGCTCATTTCTGAAAGAAAAATCTTAAGGAAAATCTTTGTTCCAATTCAAGAGAACAAAGAGTGGAGAATTCTTTACAATCGTGAAATTTACACGAAGTATGGAGAAAAAGGCGGGACTGACATTGTGAGAACTATAAAAGCACCACTTATAATTAGGCCATGTTTACACATATGCCGATGCTTTTCCTACCAAAAAAGCAACTTTTTCGAAAATTGAAGGGACCAGACGTAGAGTTCGACCTCCTACTCGATGGTTAGATGATGTTGAAAAGGTCCTCAAACTAATGGGAATCTACCGATGGAAGTTCATCGGGACTGATAGGATCAACTGGAGGAGGATCAGCGAGTCAGCCTTGGCCACCAAAAGGCTGTTGAGCTTATGAAGAAGATATGTTTGTTTGTATATATTTTCAATACTATTATGAATTTTTTATAAGACCACTTACTTCGGTAAATTTCAACGTGCCCCCTTGGTAGCCCGGAAAATGCCTATAAGTGTTATTCCAGTTCTCACCAAGTGTTGTTTAACATGTCTTCCACTATATAAAGAAGCAATCCAAGCATTTTATAAGGAATTCTTAACAAACTTGTTTGCGATACTTGAAGTTCACGTGATACTTCACAAATTGACTATCAGGACTCCATTGAAACGATTGCCGAACTTGTTGAACAGTTTCTTCACTCACACTAAGTCTGCCATTTCTGGGAAGATCCTCAAAACTTATCGTTTTTTCAACAATTTACTTTATTGATTTTGCACCAGGAGGTTTGCATCCACAACAACATTGAATTTTACGCTGAACACACATTAATGGAACACACATTAAATTGAGATCCATGTTCTTAAATTTTTGAATGGCCGTGACACTACAGGTTTATCCATTGGGCGCTTGGGGTGGGTGCACCAAGGGAGCCCGCAGATCTTCTGCACCGAGAGGCCGTAATGAGCTTAAGCCGGCACTGGGCCTTGGTAGCCTAGTGGCTATAATCACGTTCTGGTAGCTACTGTGTCATGAGTTTGCGCCTCAGTGCCACCGAAGACTTTCAGTGTAGAGGAGCTGATGCATGTTAAATCTGCCGAAGCTCAAAGACCTCCCTTTCACAATATGTGGATATTCAGAGAGGGGTGTCGGCTCAGTTGTCCTCATCACTTGACCATGTTTCAATTTTTTAAGGTCCATTGACAATAGCCCTCGTTTTGCTATATGGTGTGAAGTTAATAAATATTTAATCTATAATTTTTGAAATGCATTTGATAATGTTAAAAAAGGTTAAATTTAATAGAATTTACCCTGCTGGTCACCCGAAATGCACCTTGAAGAAATCATTCACATGAAATATTTACCATGGGTATACCGCAATGGGATATGTAAATAATTAGCTTTTCATATTAGACTCTAATCACAGATGCATGTAGTGCCACCAGCAAGCCCTTTATACAAAGAGAACAGAATAACATTTTGAAGTACTGGAATTGTCTTACCATGCGGCTATTTGTAAAACAGTTGTGACGGGCTTTCATCGCGATTTCCATGAATGTCCTCTTGGGATTCTTTGGAGCAAGAATGACAATTCTTTCCAACCAACTCCAGAAGAATAACGTGTGTATGTAAATTAGGAATCTTATACTAAATAGTAGAAGTTTAGCGTTCGCGGGGTGGCTATGTGAAGTTGTTATATGAGGTCTATGTTTATGATTAGAAAAGCTTAAGTTAGAGTTAGAGGAAATTACAAGTCAAAGAATTAATCTACCCGTACCTGTGCCTTCTAGATAAAGGTGGATATCATTCCACAAGGATTAAAGCCACGTCAGTGTGACCAAGAGAGTAGCTGTTACCGATATAAGGAAACTACGTGTATTAAGGAGATTAGCAGTAATCTATAAAGTTAGATATAGTGGTCAATTACGCGGTTATTTGGTAATACGAATTGTATCTTCTCACTCTATAGACGCTTTCTATAATTATTATTATCATTGTGTATAGCGAATAAGTTAAGATCTTAATAAACAGATATTAAGATGAATATGTCTGGTTCTTCGTTATTTCCTACAGAAACAGGTCGCGTAGATAATGTAGAAATGAGGCACCCACGGGCACATGTCTCACATAGTACTAAAGTAACCCGGTTCTTAGTAAAGAAATTGAAAAATAAATAAGAAGATATTGCAAACATGTGTAGATTATAAAATTCAGTTGTGTATTTGAATTATAACATATCGATATTTTTATATATGGAATCTGTATGTTATAAAACTTTTAAATCCAAATTTTCAAGCAATCCCCTCGATTAGTTCTGGAAATATTCGTAAAAACAACATCAGATTCCCGATTTCTTTTGCATTAAGGGACCATATACCAGATATTAAAATTTAATTAACGATCGATTTATCGCGAGATTTTAAGGGGAGAAAAAATCCTCATAAATAGTTTGTTCATAAACGGGCTGATATATGATCCCCTACATAGTGTTACTTAATATCTCTGAAGCTATTGTATAAGCTTTGCTAATTCTGTGCTATTTAGACAATTTTTTATATATTTCTGAGGGGGTGGAGTGGGGATCGGGTTCTTTAATGGGATTTATTTCAAGAAAATCAGAGAGAGAGATCTATGTTAACACCATAATTTAGTTCCTTTTAAGATTAACAATAATACAAATTTTATTGAGCTTTAACGATTATTTACTAAATTAATTGCCCTTAACAACAGGAAAATAAATTTGTGATACTTTCAATAAAATATTTTCATTGTGTAATAAAACAAAATATAATTCGTGTACAAAATATTACATCCTCATAAAGTAACAGGAAAAAAGGTAAGTAATTATAGAAAGTGTTGAATGCTATTATAAAAAAAACTATAACTAGTTATTTTAATATAAATACAAGATTTAAATTTTTAAAATAAAAATGCATTAAAATACGTGGAGGAATAAATATGCATTAAAACTAAATATTTATAGAAAAATTAAAATATTTTTACTAACTCATTCTGAAGTTTATTCTTTAAGAATGATTCCGATTAAAAATTGATTCATCCTTAATTTATTTCTTTTTACAATAGGATCCCCCTTAACAAGGGGTTTTACCATGGTTTCCTTGATAAGCATTCTCTTGCGATATTGTAATTCCTTTTTTTTTTTCATTTTTCGAGCGATTAATCTTTTGTTCGAATAATTTCACGACTTCCTGTGAAAGGGCATACGTTTTTTAATATGTTATTCTTTCTATTTCATAGAAAGAAATCTCACAAATTGAAAGTTTCAATGATTATTATTTTGGCCTTTAGCTTCGACTTACTGAAAAGGATGTAAAATACGTTTAATTAAGAAAGGATTTACACCAGAAGCTATAGAAATAGAGCTGTAAAGGAACTCGCATTGCCAAAACGAAACTCCTCTAAGAATACCTTTTTCGACGATTTATCCGAAGAAAAATGGTAATCCAGCCACCAAGAATAAATAAACAAATATATACAACGGTAATAAATATTATTATAGTAAAAATAGGTAAAAATCTTTTTAAAAAACCTGCATAAAGCATAAATTTTCCAATTTAAACATAGCCATCATATGACATCCTATCGTTAGTTAGTCGTAAAGTGGTTTAAAAATTGAATTGATATAAAAAAAGTAGAAAGGAGCGTTTCTCAGACTGTGGGGTGCACTCCTCCAAAACAGTGCTCCGCAACCCCTGGTCCACGGACCAGTACCGGTCCGTGTATCAAATAATACCGGTCCGCATAAGAAACATTAAATTATTTCTCTTTTATTCACTGTGGTATATTTTTCTTAGGTTTGGGCTACTTTTTATGAAAACCACTTAATATTCCTTGTTAAATTACTTTGTATTCATTTTTTGGTGTAGCTATATTTTATTCAGAAGTCACGATTAAATACAATTAAATTAAAATTATTAAATCAAAACAGTCTAAAATATAAACAATCAACATCCTCCCCCTCAGCGGGCCACGGTAAAATTAACAAACGTTGACCGGTCCGCGGCGATAAAAAGATTGCGGAGCACTGCTCTAAGATGGCATGGTAATCCTACCAGAGGGTGCGGTTATATTGAAAATAAAAAGAAAGTATTCAAAAAAATTATTAATTTACTGAAAGGAATCAAAGCAAAATATATTCTGAGATATTAAAACCACACATTTACGAGTATATAATATACTTATAAATGTATCAGTATAACACTACGTATTTGATCTTTAATTCGTCATTACTAACTTAAGAACAAGTTTAATAATTACCCCATGGTAACCCCATAGGCTTGTCACAGAAACGCACACAAAAATTTTTCAAGGGGGGTGTCCAGGGTCGAAAGTCCACCATTTTGGTATCAGGCTCCAATACGCCACCCAACATATTCTTTTGATTTTGTCGATTTTGGGGATTGAATAAATAATTAGCATTAATTAATAAAATTAATTATTAATAACTAATACATCATTAAATTTTACGTAATATTATTATTGTATTCAATATATTGTTATTGTAGGGTGGGGGTCGCGATGAAAATTATGTTTGAAAATTGGGTCGAAAATATTGAAAGTTTGAGAAACTCTAGTCTAAAGCGAATTTCGAAAAAATTATCTTCGAAGGGCTCATCATCATGATTTGTACTTTCAGAGTATTTAAATTTTACGCATCTGAGATGTTCTGTTTTTGTTGCATTGTAGACACACAAGCACTCAGACTCTTTCTTTTATTAGTAAGATAAAGAATTGAAAATATATCAGCTGTTTTTATTTTTTATGAGCTAATTATTGAGATTTCGTGATTGGTGAGATCTGCTACTCGCGCAACCGTTTTGTACCGTCAAGTTGTAAAAGTTCTACACATTTTTTTCTCTCAAAAGTGGATTTTATAACCTACGGTTATAAACCCCAACTACCGTATGTTAAAAAGGACACACAATATTTAATTTTTTCACCGTCGCTTTATTGCTTTTTTTCTAACGAATATTCATCAACGTCTATGCTGGTACCCTCTACAGTATATTACCTCCATTTGGAATTGTTTAATACAACATTAGTATACTTATGAAGTTACATTTTGGGCCCAAGACGAGAGTTCACTTTTTTTAGCAAGCAGATGTTCAGAATAACATCTTTAACATAAGCATCTGCCCCTTTAAAAAATCAACGATCATTCATTTTACGCGCTTTGGTTTTTATTTGAAAGCCGAGTTTTGTTTTCCAAACTGACGCCAGCTGTGTTAACTCAATGTGTTCCTATTCGTTAAGTTTGAGCGTTAAAAACTTATTTTAAAGTACAGGAAATACCTCCTTTCTGTCAACTCTATTTTTTCCAAAAAACTAAGCTTCCCAGAAATCTCTATTCTTAGACGCTAGGTGTAGAATGCCTCGAATGACATATTTCTCAGAATCTTTGTTTTTTGCATTTTGTTTAAATCTGATTTTTTTTTCAAAACAAGCAATTTATGATAGAATTGTTAAGTAAAACATTGTATTCTAAAAATAAAATCTACTTACTAATTAGAGAACAAATATGTTTTACAAGAATATTAATGTTTTGAAAAGGAGAAAAACATTTAAAAAATTCGATTGACAAAAATTTTAAATTTTGTCCATTCATAGCTTTAAATTAAAATTTTTCTAAAAACTTACAATATTAATTTGTTTAAAATAATGGAATGGTGAAATTATTAATTTGGTTTTATTAAAATGTTTTTGGTTGAAACAGTACTAAATTTTTACATTTGGATTACATAGATATTAAATTTTTTAGAACGCCTCCATTATATTTCTCTGTTAGGCTTAGGAGTAAAAATTCCAATTTCATTCATATAGTATGTAGCCTTATTCAACGTAATCGAACGAAGCATATTAATAATGATAATTCCATTCATTAAAATTAGTATTTATTATTATTATGGATTCCTAAAAGAGAAGGTAAAATATATGTGAAAAATGCAAGCTAATAATTCTTCTTTAATATAACTTATATCTGCTTACAAAGTGAATTTTATTTGTGAAGATTAATCTATAAAATCGACATTTTATATCGTTAACTTATTTGTTTATTTAAAGTTACTTCTGCGCTGTCATTTACTCTTTATAATCTTACTCATCTAATTTTAATGAATTGAAAAATTTAATTCTCTTAAAGAATACTGTGTGCAAAACAATTCTTATATTTTTATATAAATATTTTAAAATTTTTATATTCTCGTTTCCATTATTTGTGTCATGTTAGTTAATATAAAATTCTTTGAAAGTAAGTTAATACTTTTGTTGATATCTTTAATAGCTATATGTGTGGTTAATCATATGAAGATGTTATTTATTTTTATTTACTATAGTGCAAATATTAAACTTATATTTTAAGCAATATTCTTTTTAATAATAGTATCTTAAACATTGCAAAATTGAATTGATATTAATGCTCTTTTTTTTAAAAATATTTATTAATTTTAAAATAAGTATGATAAATTAAAACTAATAATTTTCGTAACTTAATATTAGACAGGAAATTTTGTCTACGAATTATTTTCTTGAATAAATAAATTTGTAGATTATCACAAATATTTAAAAAATTCTGAATAAAATTTATATATGTATGCAATAAAATGTTTTACTATAAAATGAGTTATTTTTATTAAATTCATGCAATGTTTTAGCATCATTTATTACGAATGTTCTTAAAAAGAAATTTCAACATTGAGCAATCGAAACTTTTTTTGAGATTTAACTCATAAAAGAACTTTAGCTAATTTTAGATTGAAATTTAAACAGTTTCTTCCAATATTTAGTTTTTTCTTCTATATTTCTGCATTTTAAAGATTATTTTGAATTTTGAACGTTTAGCATATTGGGAAAAAAATTCCTTATAACTCAAAAAATGAAAACCTAGTATATAAAAAATTTAATAATAGTATATCCTTGTATGGTTTGGCTGTTCTTTATGATTTTGAATATGTTAATCACTAGTACCTTATTTACTTATGGAGGAAGTGTAGTTTTGTCTGTTGTTTTATCTTTTACTAGACAACAAAGTCATTATAATTAGAATTACTAATTTGTTGCGAAATATTTCTCAAATATTATTTTAAATTTTTGCATTGTAAAATGTTTTTAATTTCTCAATATTTTCAAAAGCTACGAGACAAAAGGTAAAGATAAAATTCTTTATGATCCTTTTTCATGTTGTACAGTAATATAAAAATATATTGAGGGAAATATAACTTGAAGATATCATTAAAATAATACAAATTTAAATCTTGAAGCAATTGATGTACTTTTGTGTTTTTAAATGAAAAATAATAATTCATACATATTTTTTTCTTCAATAGTTATCTCTTCGTTGGAATAGAGTGCTTAAAATATGAATAACACCGTTTAAAAACGAGTTTTTTAAACATGGGTTTTCTTTCAAACTTCACACTTTGCGTGACATAATATTGTATACCTTACATTTTAAGAGCGAAAGGGAATGTTGAGTCTAATTGGATCTCTTCAGTAATTGGTTTCAATAATTTAATTTTACTAGGGGATAGAGTTTAAATTGTTGGCTTCAATATTCAACTGTTTCACGTTGGAAATAATTTGAATTATGAGTAAACTTTAATTCTTTAAATAATTCGTTCCAATCAATGAATTTTTATTAATTATAATTAAATATATTCGTATATATACAAATAAATATCCAAAACTATTATGCATAGACAATTTCAGCTCAATTGAGCGTTTTAAAATGGGAGAAAAAAGCTTTTTAAAGTTTTGACCCAAGTTGCTAACATGGTCGCCAAGTCACCAAATCTGATTTCTAAAAATGATGCCAACGGGGTAGTATCTGTAATTCGTTTAAATCCATAAATTTTTATTAATTATAATTAAATAACCGTATTTTCATCCTAAACATTCGTGCATAAAAAATTTCAATTGGGGGTTTTAAAATGTGAGAGAAAGCTTTAAAAGTTTTGGCCCGGACATAGTTACAATGTGAGTTGAAGAAAACCCATAACAAGTAATAAAAAAAAATTAATTGCTACTTAAGTCAACGAAGAAAATTTTTATTTTAGTTACTTTTATCAAATAATTACAATTAATATAAATATGTACAGTTGAACCTCTTTGTGTGCGGTAGATAGGGACCGCATAAAAAAACGCACAAAAAATTTTTTTTAATTTCATAAATTCTTACATATAAAGAACTAATTCGTGGAAATACTACAAAAAACTTTTTTTTATGCGGTGGATAAGGACGGCATAAAAAAAGTCGCATTTATAAAATATGCCAATTATTTACGAAATTTAAGTAAGAGTACTTCCATAACAAAATAAATAATTAAATATTACACATGGAAACATTTTAAAAACATATAGTTTCTCATTGTACATGCGGATAAATCTTTAAAATGCACATACATAATTCATCACTACTCTTCGTAATCCAAAGTCCTGTAATGAATAGTTTCAAAATCACTTTCGTCACTTGAAGTTGCAATTTCAATTGATTTATTTTTTGGCAACATTAAGTAAGAGATAAGTTTTTGTGACGAAGGACGGGTGGTCACACACAGTTGCTTGTAAATGTCATAATAACCAGCAATACGTGATTGAGGCTCTTTTTGGAATTTTATACTCCTTTCTTAACTGGTATCCATTTTAAGAAAATGCTTTTCCAGTTTGTTGGAAAGCTGGATCCCTGCATATTTTTATCCGCTCTCAAAGAATCTGGCTTCTTGTCCGTCTTCATAATTTATCAAATTATTGATAATGTCACTGTCATCGAAAGCTTCGTCTTCAATCAAGCGCGGGCTGCTGGAGCGTTGAGAGAAAGCAACTGAATGCGCATTGTCGGGAGACTGTTTATATAACAAATGAACAGAGTGTCTTGAAGTGTCTACATTTCTACGCCCCCCCCCCCCCCCCGGGGGGGGGGGGGACGGCAGAACTCTCTAGGGGCCTAAAGCCTGACTTACGCTAAATACGTATTTACCCAACTTATAAAATATTAAAGGCAAAACCTGACTTTCAGCGAGAGGTGGTCCTAACATTCTTCGTTACACCAATGGTAAATAGATAGAAAACATTACAATGGAGCCAAAGCCATTGGGTCCTGTCACGGGGGGGAAGGGGGCAGGACTCTAGGAGCCCAAGGCTTGACTAACGCTAAATACGTATTTACCCAATTTATAAAATATTAAGGGCGAAACCTGATTTTCAGGGGGGAGGGTGATCCTAACATTCTCCGTTAAGCCACTAGTAAATAGATAGAAAACATTATAGTGGCGCCAAAGCCATTGAAATTCATACACCGCACAAAAATAAAATAAAAAAAATATCGCACATAAAAAAATTGTACAAAAAGGAAGACGCATAAAAAAATACTGCACAAAAACAGGTTCCACTGTATATACATATGACAAAATCACAATACTAAGTGGCAATTAATTTTTATTAATTATCATTAAAGTATCGTATTGTCATCCAAAATAATCGTGTATGTAAAATTTCAGTATAACTGAATGCTTTAAAACGTGAGAAAAAAATCTTTAAAGTTTTGACCCAAGCCGGCTAAAAATGAAACCAACGTGGCTGTATCCGTAATTCAAAAAAATTAGTTTGTGAGTTTTAATTAATTATATTCAATTTTAATTTATTATATTCATTTTTATATAATTATAATTAAATTATTGTGCTATCACCCAATACAATAGTGCATAGAAAATATCAACTCAATTAAGCGGTTTAAAATGAGATAAAAAAAAACCTTTTAAGGTTTTGACATAAATTGCCAAAATGATCGCCAAAAATGATGCCAACGTGGCTATTTCTGTAATTCTTTGAATAATTAGTTTTAATCAATTAATTTTTATTAATTATAATTAAATTACCATATTGTCATCGAAAACAATCATATATATATAAACTTTCAGGTCAATTTAGCCTTTTAAAATGTATTTTATTAACGACTGAAAATTTGAACAAGATATATATATAAGGAGATTGTGAACTAATAGTAGGGATTGAAAAACAACAACAATATAGGTAATGGAGTTGAATAAACATTTGCTATCCGTGGGAGTGGGAAATCGGTGTAAATATGGAACTGTATTTAGTAGTTGTTATTTTGTATACGGCCCCCCTCGCAAATGCCGCTAACAGAAAATAGAATGCGGTAGTAATGACCACTATTTTCTCCCGCGCACTCGTACAGTTTTCTCCAAAGTTTTCGTCGAAGAAAGAGAGTTCACAGGAAAGTTGTTTTGGCCATTAAGAGATTTCTATTCTCACACTCTTTTCTTTACACTCACATCTATTTTTCGTAATCTTCTAACGAACGAATGCCGAATTCCGCCATTTTTTTCCCCCCCAAGTCCTTCTCCCCCCCTTTTTTTTTTTTTTTTTTTTGTTTTTTTAGGTTTTTTTAAATTTTTGGTGAAACTTCCTATCCCCCCCATTTTTTTTTTTTTTTAAAAGGAAAGAAGTTCCTCCCAAACACCCAGGTGACTCCGTGAGTGAAAAGGTAGGGGAGATTAGTTTTTAAATTGCTTTTATAGCTGTAAATAATTCGAAGTTGAGTTCGGTCGTTCTAAATCGTGTGCAGTTGGAAAGCTTTCGATTCCTCTTTAAAGACTTAACTCGGATTAAATCTTAGAAGTGCTCGTAGAAAAGGTTTAAGGCCTCGCAGACTTTTAAAAAGATAAAACGNTGGGATCCCCGTCTTAAAGCAGACTTTGGGTTATGTCTTTTAAAGGCCTTTGGAAAGAAATGTGTCAATTGAGCTTTCCTCTCCTACTTCGAGGATTTACTGGACTATTCTTTATCCTGAATGACAGATGTGGTTTGCTCGTTTTTCCTACTTGTGTTGCATATATTGAAGTTCCTATTTTTCACTCAGCGGCAAACAAGGATGAACTCGATCCATTTATTTCTTCGGGTTGCCATTCGCGTGAAAGTAATACTTGTAATGTGTCATGAGATAAATGTATGGGTAAACAAATCGTCTGCAGCTTTTTCCAATGGTTTCTTCTGGAACTTTCCATTCAGAATGAAGGATTTGGAGACAAAACAAATTCAGTTCTAAAGCATTGTTTTTGCGAGAAGTGCAGAACAATTTTTTCTTGTTTTTGTAAAATCTATACACGGCTAAAATCAAGTAAATACTTTGTACTGTTTTGAATTAAAAAATAATTAAAAAATTGTTTAATTCTGTACAAGGCTATTTTTTCTAAATCTAATCGTCTGCAGCTTTTTCAAATGGTTTCTTCTGGAACTTTCCATTCAGAATAAAGGATTTGGAAGCAAAACAAATTCAGTTCTAAAGCATTGCTTTTGCGAGAAATGCAGAACAACTTTTTCTTGTTTTTTGTGAAATCTATATATAGCTAAAATATCAAGTAAATACTTTGTACTGTTTTGAATTAAAAAGAATTCAAAAATTGTTTAACTCTGTAAAAGGATATTTTTTCTAGTGATGTTATGTTCAATTATTTTTGGGATTTAGATTGATTTATAAAAATAAATTCTAAAATTAATTTAATTTTTTAAGACCATTTTTTTCATCACCCACTGGAATCTATTTAAACGTAGGGCATGTGTTATGCTTTGCATTTCTTTTTATATTGTATTATACGATATCTTTAAAAAATAATTTGTAAACACTTAAATATACTGAAAGGAATTATGAATTAGATATATTTAGTATTAAAAAAAATTAAGAATTTATGCATATAACAGATGTTTGTATTTCTTTTTGTTTTTCATTATATGATATATAAAATATATAATTAACCAATTCTAAAATCTACACACCACACTAAGCCAAGCTTTCTTATCTTTAGAGAAAGAGGCCTTCAGGATGGGACTGAAAATCAATGAGAATAAGACCAAGCAGATGCCTTGCACTAAATCATATTTTAACAATTCCCACTTTAAAACCGAAGAGTATAATTTTGAAGTTGTTGACAGTTTCACTTATTTAGGTTCGGAAATTAACAATAGAAGCGATTCTATTATGGAAATCCAAATGGGAATTACTATGGCTAATAGATATTTTAATGGATTACGAAAACATATGAAATCTAATGTAATCAAAAGAAAAACATAGGTTCTGTTGTAAAAAAAAATCTTAAGATCAGTATTAACTTATACATATGAAACTTGGTCCATGTCTCGAACAGGTGAGAACATGATAAATATCTATAAAAGGAAGATTTTAAGATTTATTTTTGAAGGAATTCAGGAAGATCGAACAAGATCAAATTTCGAGTTCTACCACTTATATAAAGAGAACCTGACATCATTAACATCATCAAATTACTGTGAATTAAATGGGCAGTCCACGCTGTCAGAATAAACGAAGACCGCACACACCACTAAAAAAAAGTCTTCAATACCCAACCAATTGTCACACGACCAAATCTGAGATGGATTGACCGCCTAGAAAATGATCTCAGAGTTTTGAGAACTAAAAGTTGGAGAACACTAGCGAGAAGAAAGCTGGCCGGGAAAAGGCTTATTGAGAAGTCCAAGGACCATCCTGGGCTGTCGAACCACAGAGGAAAGAAAATCAACAAAAATAATTATAAATTAAATATACTTTAAATTCAAAAATTTAACATTGTGTGTATACATATTATTTTTCATTAAGTTTTGGAAAGCAGACATCAACACATAATGGGACTTCGTAAACTGCACAAGCATATATTGTTCTATTCTCATGTGGTTTAGTACAGCCCAAACGGCAACATCTATAAGTTGTTTTGTCAAAATGACATGGTCATCAACTTGAGTCAGTTGTACGTCATCTGGAACAGTTTTTTTTTTGCTGCTCAGGAAATATACGTCGTATTTTGCGCTTGTGACTTGAAAAATCGAGATAACAGTTGCCGTGCCAGCTGAAGTGCTAGTAGCACAAACCATAGGTAGGAAATTTGATTTACATCTATAATTAAAAACTAATGAAGTTGGTGATAAGTATACTTACTGCAGAGCCTTATAAAGGGTTAAAAAAATATTAGTGCATCCAAACCTTGTACTTCTGTATCACCTTCATGCTTAAAAAATATCAACTGACCTAGAAATTAACAGTAATAGTCTAAAATGAAATCCCCATTATAATTTTTAAGAAACCTGGATACCCTTTGCAATTTTTTTTTATTTATGTATTTAAAAATTATATTTTAGTATTTCATATAATGTTTCGATTCAGGAAAATGATATGACATGAAATTTTTCACATATTATTCACACAATTTTAAGAATTTTAATTTTTTGAAGAAAGTTGGTAAATTTTAAAATCTTACTCCTTTTGAAATTATTAATTATTTAACCCAGCGTTTCTCAAACTGTGGGGTGCGCCCCCTGGGGGGCGTG
>BMAV01022321.1:0-72518 GCA_019973955.1 Trichonephila inaurata madagascariensis | reverse complement strand
CTATTTTAGTTCTCAAAACTAGGAGATATTTTTTTTCTAGTCCATCAATCCATCTTGGGTTTGACCTGCCTTTTCTCTGTATACCAATTGGTTTCGGCATTAAAGACTTTGAATGTTGTGGTCTTCATTCATTCTGACAACGTGGCCTGCTCATTTAATTCGTTTTACTTTGAAGTTAAAATATCAGATTCTTTATATGAGTGATAGAGTTCTGAATTCGATATTCTTCGCCACATGTCATTTTTTTTAATCCTCCAAAAATAATTCTTAAAATCTTCATCCCAGCCATTAAAACTGAAAATTTTATTTATAAATAACTTTTTTTTATTTCTAATACATTTCAACTTTTATTATAATACAATAAGAGAATATTAAGATGTTTTCTTAATAACTTACATAGTGAACATTCTGTTTTTTATAAGGGGACCGTGAAATTTTATACTCGCTTGTGTAATGTTTTTCAAAATTGAATAGTTTTCTAATGGAAAATGCACCTTTTTCATACACCTAGAATGAAGGAGAGGAAACAGCTTAAATTTGTGTGTGATGTTAATATTTAAAAAAAAAAGTTAATCAGAAACAGCTTCTGTAAATTTTAGATTAAAACTTCATGAAAAATACACAGGATGTCTCACAAAGCATATTATCATTCAGAACAATATATTTAAGTGAAAAATGTTTTTGAATATAAATGGCTATAAAAACGAATGAAATGCAATTGCAGATAATTTCAATAGACCTAGAAAGTTTGTATAAAAAATGCTAGCACATCCCACTTACTAAATATAAAGTATGGATAGGTGACATTTGGACCATAAATTAATATTATTAATAAATAATTGTATTAAAAATAATCTTTACATATGAGTAATAATTTGTTGGTCTACTTGAAATATAATGTTATATTCTAAGTGTGTGTGGAATGAGGTTCCCGAAAACAGCTTGCAATTACACTGCTGTTTGTAAAAAAAAAAAATGCAACACCATGAAGGAATCATCAGAATGAAATGAGCTTTGTAGGAAATATCAATTATAGGATGTTACGTAAATTAATAAAGTTTCAGAGCCAAAGGACATGCGTGGCGTGCGCAGCGCCCTCTGAACTGATGCTGAAAGCGTATAAATAGAGGACGGTAGCGAGACCCGTTGAAAATAGTTAATGATTATTTGTTAGTGGCAAACGTTTAGAGTGAAACCTAAGTATGCCACCACAACGAAATGAGAAATTCCAATAACTTACGGAGTTTGAACGGGAAAGGATTATCGGCCTTTGAAAAAGATTTTCCTATCGCGCAATAGGAGCCCGTGTGCAGTGGAACAGTTCCACAGAGTGATGCAAGTTTGGATGCAGTGGACCGACGAGCACCGAACAACTAAAAAACTGGCAGTGGACGACGGAAGGTGACGTCAGCGCGACGATCGACACCTGCTCCGTTTGGCGGTGAATGACCGTGCAGCTTCCTCCAGGCAGTTGATAGCACAATGGTCTACTGCTACAGGTGTACTAATGTCAGCTTCGTCAATTCGTCGACGTCTGCTGCACCGTGGATTGCGTGCAAACGTGTCTTTATACAGGATCCCCTTCACGGCGAACCATTGACGGCTGCGTCTGCAATGGGCTCATGAGCACAGAGCCTGGTAAGCTGATTGGGCCCCAAAATTTTTTTTCAGATGAATCCCCTTCAATTTGTGCAATCATGATGGCCGCATTCGTGTTAGACGCTATGCCGGTGAACGCTGCCTTCCAGAGTGCGTTATCGAACGGCATAGTGGCCTAATACCCGGAGTTATGGTTTGGGGTGCGATTTCGTTTCATGGACGATTCAATTTGCTACGGATTGAGGGTAATCTCAATAGCAACAGGTGCGTCCGTGAAGTGCTACAGCCCGAAGTCGTTCCCTTCCTTCAAGGCATACCTGGTGCTTTCTTTCAGCCAGATGATGCACGCCCACATGTTGCAAAGACTGTTCGAGACTTTTGTTTAGCCCAACACATGCAACTTTTTCCTTGGCCTGCTTATTTGCCGGATGTGTCGCTTATTGAGCATATGTGGGATTTAGTTGGTCAGCCTCTGTGTCCTGCAGCTTCAAAACACGAACTTTTGCAGCGCATACAAGCAATTCTTTTCCACAAGCAGACATTCAAAATCTGTTTGACTCCCTGCAACTTCGTATAGCAGCACTTAATGCAGCACGTGGTGGCTACATCAAATACTGATTTCGGACACTTAATATTTATTTGTACTAATACAAGTCGTTTGTGCATTAAATTTTATTTAATTCTGATGATTCCTTCATGGTGTTACATTTTTTACAAACAGCAGTTTAGTTCTGAGGGTTCAATGAATAGAAAAAGTTTGAAGACCATTGCTGTAAGCATATAAAGTTAATCAATATGGCCTGTTTTTAAATGTATCAAAATCTATAATTCCTATTTCAAAATGACATATATATTGTTACGTTTATCGGGTTTCGAAGATTTTGTGCAAACCAGTCTCAAAGAAGAAAAACAGTTAAGAGCGATGAGAATTTATTATCGAAAATCCAAACCGTGAAGTACGGGATTCAGCAGCAATATTCACAGAATAAATCCCAGAAGGTCTTCACACCTTCCACAGCGCTGAAACACAATTATCAGTGTTTAAAATACAAGTATGTAAAGGATTATTCACAAACACAGCCTAGTTATTTAGTTATCGCTAATTAAAACAAAGTTGACTAATCGGTGGTTGAATCAAAACTTACTCGTTGAAATGTGCAGAAAGTTATGCGGGTTTCTAGGAAACCTTAATCCCGTATCTGGTAGTCTGCTAGATGAATTGGCTGTTGTGGAATTTTCATGCTAGGGTGTTCTACACTGGTGTGCAAAACTTAAGCAACAGGTGGGTTTATTGCCATAACTTCACAAAAAATCATCTGAGAGACATGAAAATTTTGGGAAAAAAGGGGGGAGTGATGTCTAAAAAGGGTGACAAAAAATCGGGGCTGAAAAAAAATACAACGCAAAGGTAGGTCAAAAAAAAAACAAGCTTTATTGAACATAGTATCGTGACTCATGATTTCTATCAACAGGAAGGAAAAAAACAAATTTCCTTAAATATGGTTTATCCCCCTTTCTAAAATGGTTGCTTTGCACCGTCTCCGCATACTCAGAACCACGGTACTTTTTTGGGTAGGGTGCCCATTCCTCAATCAACATCTGTTTGAGTTGTTTGTCTCGGATGATGTGAGCGTGTGGCAATCGTACCCCCAACCACCCCACACATGTTCGATGGGATTTAAATCTGGGGAGCACGCGGGCCCAATCCATTCAGTGATATCTTCATTTTTCCAACAGCTCCTCAACAGCAAGGTCTGTGGCAGTGCATTGTCATCCAAAAAGATGAAGTCTGGGCCAATGGCACCTCGGAAAGTAGGGGGAAAATACCTCCTCACAATCTCCCCGGTTACAGACCCTCTTGAAAAGGGGAAAACTCAGTTCCGCCGTTGGCATAATGCCAGCAGACAAGAACTCCAGGACCACCGTAACGTTTTTCCCTTTGTTACTGGGGAAAAAACGGGGTCCCGATCTCTCCAAATCAAAACGCGTTGAAAACCCTTCGGTCTGAACCGACTCTCTTTGTAAAAAAAACCCGACTCCATTGATCAGTTGTCAGTTTTTGCTCCTTCCCCCGAAACGGTGGCCATCTTTAAACGGGAGGCGCTTTTTCAGGACGGGGGGTAAACGGCCCTTTTGGGCGTCGGCCCACGTAAACCGTTCCCTTTTTCACCTGTTGTTACAGAGTTTCTGAGCAATGGTGCGCGTTGCTGTTGAATTTTTTTCACCTGCAGGTGATATATGAAATCCCCTGCGTTTCGCCCCGGGCGGCCCAAACCCCTGGCTGTACCTGTGGTTTGGAACGCTTTCAAGCGCGCGAAAACGACACTTTTGTTGATTCGAACTCTGCAACTACACTGGTGTTTTCGTCTCCCTCCTTCATTTCATTTCTGTTGAGGGGCCGGGACATCCCCCCGTTTTGCGTACCCCTCCATCCTTCTGACGTTTTTTTCCTGATATTTGCATACGCCGGTTTCTACTGACTTACGTTTCCCTCTACTGATCTCCCGCCTCCCTCAATTTCAGGGTATCTGCTAATTTTTTCATTGTTGCTTAAGTTTTAAACCCGTGTATTTGGGTGTGGACGAGCGGCGGCGGGCCATGGGCGGCAAGGCTTGAAACTTGACTTCTGGAAGATTTTTGGGGATATGAGTTTGGTGAAGAGCGAGTCTACCTATATTGGTTGCTGGAAAATGAGGATAATGGCTCAAAATGCAACAATATATATTCATTTTTTTGTATTTTTTGTTAGTTTGGAATATGTTATTTACTGTTCTTTTCATCAATATTGTTACGAATTTTTTGTGTGTAAATAATTTCTATTTGGATGTGTAATGCATTTATATTACTCTGTTATATTTATTTTATGTTAAAATTGTAATATTCACAAGCAATAAGCCGTCCTTTACATAGTGGTGATTTAGTGGAACGGCAAGACCAAGTTGAAAAAAGGCGGCCATTTTGGCGAGTTCGGAACTCTCTGGACTCTTCTAGAAATTTGTGGCGAGTCCACTAATGTCGCTCGACACGAGCGGTTATTTTTTGGGGAAGTTTCTGCCTCGCCAAAATAGAATGTTTTTGCCGATACGAGGCAGTCTGATTTCAACCAGCGAATAGTGAGCATTGTTTTGACTAGCGATTAGCTCGGCTGTGCTTGTGAATAATCTTTAACACGTATTTTTAAACACTGATAACTGTGTTTGAGTGCTTTAGAAGGTGTGAATATCTTCTGAGATTTATTCTGTGAATATTGCTGCTGAATCCTGTAATTCAAGGTTGGAATTTCGTCAATAAATTATCATCGCTCAAATAACTGTTTTCTTTTTTGGACTTTTTTTATAAAATCCTCGAACCCGGATCTACGAACAATTGGGAAAATTTTGATGCTTTTTTTTTTCAGGGTGCCCTTTTTTTTTCTTTCAAAGAATTTATCTGTCTTATTGAGATTTTTGTTAAAATTCAATTAAAAATTTATTTCTCATTATATACTAGCGAAAGGGACTTTTTAATTTTAAATTTTATTTTTGGGAAAAAAACATTCATAATTTCAAAAGTAGAGTAATGAGCCAACTTTTAAATAATTTTTTGTTTTGGTAATTTAAAATAAACTGATATACCTGAAGAGGCTAAGTGTAATTTTTCAGTGACATTCTTTGACAGTATAATTTACTTTTATCCCCTTTTCATGTGCGAAAGAAAAAAAGAGTTCTTGAAACTTGTTAATGGATTTATGAAATATTTCATTAATTGAGAAATAATTACAGCGACATCCTGCCTCAGCTAATTTTTTCATGAAAAATTATTTTATTGAATTTCTGATATACTTCCAAGATTTTTTTTTAAATGGAATCTTTTTTTGTCAATAAAAACAAATTAAATTGTAGCTTTGGTCCCCATACCTGGAAGTATGCCTCTTTGCTTTATTTTGGTCATTTTCTTAAATATTCTTAGTATATTTCCTTTTATTTGATTCATATTATAATTAAAAAATGGCGGTAAAATCCTAGGGGGCCCACACCCCGGCGACAAAAAAAAAAAAGCGTCAAGCCAAAAACAGAATCCCCCAAAACCGAAATGGCGGAAAAATGAATACAGAGAAAAGGTAGATGCGTAATGAAAATATATGTAAACAATACGAAATTAAACTTTTAAGAGAAAAAAAAAAATAAAAAAACAGCACTTACTTTCTCATTGCTGATTTTTTTTCCGGTGGAATAAAGAAAAACAGATTTTAAAAAAGTCTTGAAGGTCTCAAGCAAGTGAATGATCGTGTGACGCCCCATTTTATTCTGGGGAAAGGCCGAACATTTTTTCAACTGGCTGGTGCAATTTCGAAAAGCGTTTTATTTCGACCATGTAACTTTATCCGATCATTACATTTAGGACATTCAAACTCTCAAAGCAATCAATCCGTCTTTCATACACTATTCAATCAATTCTTTCTAACCTTTCGCTTCAATAAAATAAAAAAATTTTGATATATTCCCCACACCCCCAAACCATTTTTGGGCCCCGGGTTTCCCCCCCAAAAAAAATGAAAATTTGAAATGCCCCCACAAAATAGAAATTTTCCCAAAAAAGTTAGGTTTACCCTATTAATGTATCAAAGTAGGGTTACCAAAATGCCACTTTTCGCCAGCCAAAAAAATTGCCCAGGGTGTGGGTTCCAAAAAACTGAACTAAGTGGGTGCTAAAAAAAACTTTTTAATTGGCGATTTGGGGCCGGGAAGATGAAAAATTTTCCCTTTTGGCCGCACAAAAATTTTAACCCGCCATTCAAAAAAAAAAGCCTTTTGGGGAAAAGAGCTGCCAAAAAAAACCTTCCGTCGAAAAAAACAACATCCCTCTTATTTTTTGGGCTAAAATTGCATCGATATTAGATAAAAAAATTTTTCCTCATAGTATGATTCCTCTAAATCATCATGCCCGATCGGGCCCTTTTAAACCCTTGGGGATTTCAAAAAAAAATCTCACCCCAAAACGGACTCCCGGGCGGATCAACGTGGGTTGCTTATGAAAAAGTGTGCCCCTTTTTTGATGTAACGTGTATATTTTTTAAATCATTGTTAAAACTATAATAAATTTTTTTGGGCCCCAAAATAAAGCGTAATTATTCAAATGATCAAACTTTACTGGGGTCGGTAGGATTCTCAAACATATTAAATTAACATAAATTTAAAAAAAAAGTGCTCTTTTTCACAAAACGGAACCATCACTCTTGGAATAAAACAATAAGGTAAACCTCATTTTTTATAATATGACCCCTTTTTTGTGAAAGAAAAAAATAAAATTTTTTGTCGCGAGTTCTCAAATGAATATGAAAAATTTTTTTTGCACGCCAGTTTTACTTTCTTTTTACCATATCAGTAATATAAATGGAAAACTTGTTTGGATAGGCAGTATTCAAAATTTCGTAAATAACACGCATGTTTAATATATTAGAAAATTAAATTTTGTTGTTTGTTTGAATACATCAGTATTCTATATACATGATAAATTTTGTGACGGCTCACGCGTCCTTTCTCTAACATAACCTCTGTGTTCTTTGACGGCCAAGATTAATGGCAAATCTTTTCCAACCCAAATCCAAGAAGTGAAATGAAAATACAGATGCAAATAAGATAGCCTTTAAAAGGACAGAAGTTTTAGTAAGCGCGATGGCAATTTAGAGAAAGTTCAGTTCAGAAAGGTAGAAGCGTAAATTGATGGCCTACCAAAGAATCGCGGATTCCTAGCCATTACTACAAGGTGCATACTATTGCACGCGTGCCGATCTGTCTCTCTGAAAGTGATTGAACCGTTGCGTAATTCAAGGTAGGACAGATTATTTGATATCTGAATTCGTAATATTATTAGAATTGAAAGTAGGCGGATATAATATAATTATATAGATAAGTGATCCAATTGCGCGATCTGTGTTAACTACGGCTACCTGTTTTGGTTTATTCTCACTTAAGGTATCCGACTACGTTCGGAGACTTATTTTTTAAATTTTCTAAAAATCCCTAAAATTTTTCCTTTATTTCATTTTTATGCACTATAATAAAAAATACAGTTATAAATAATATACATACATAACAATTTACAAAAATTTTAACTTTTAAAGAAATTTTAGTTAAATTTTGAATTTTTTCAAATGTTCTATTTTTAAAAATTTATATTTTACAAAAAAAAAATTGCTGCAGCACATTTTTTAAACATATGTCTAGAGGCTGGACTAAAAGTTTTAAATTATTTCTTTTGAATCGAAAGTTCGAGCTAATCGAAGCTACGAACTATAAATTTCATTTATATTTTCGATACTTTTATAAAGAAATCAACCATAAAATCACTTTAAATTGTTCAATTTCTTAGCTTTTAGTCCAGCCTCTAGGTAATACTATTAATAACATTTGTGTAAAATTTCATGCAAGTATCTCTACTGGTTATTTAGATACCATATTTGAAATACCAAGAAATTTACAAAAACATAGTTTTGAGAAAAATGAATTTAAACTTTAGAAATGCAATTTTAAAATAAACTATTACTAGTACATACTTAAAACTCTCCTGATTTATATAACACCTTCAGACTTTGATATTTTATTAAATTTTTTCTTTCTTTGGGCCCTATTTTTTTTTCTGGCTGATTTCGAACGAGGTAAAGAACGTCGTTTTGAGTCATTGACTCGAAAGATTTGTAGTTACGCAAGGTATAGTAACCTGCATTTATTCCAAGGGCTTTCAATACCTCCAACAAACCATTGAAACCCTTATTAAAAATAATAACGGCAATATAAGCACCCAAAGAGAATGTTTTCAGCTCAATAAAAGTTTCTTTTGGAACAATTTGCCACAAACAGCCATTGAACGACTCATTTGCATTTTGGGTTTTACCGTGGAGACACTTCTGTAACAATTGTTTATCACACAATTTCATGTACTCAGTTTAACTACATTTAAAATTTTTCAGAAAGACCTGCACTTTTTCAAAATCATTTGCCGGTTGCTTTTGAGCGCTGGTATGCACACCAACTATCAGCTCCGATTGGACACTGTCCATGCATGGGTTTTCACGGCGAGCAACAGTGAAAAATGCCGCTATGGTAGCACTTTGCATTGCCTCGATGTTATGAGTATTACTTCTAATGGCAATGCCATAGTAGTTTGGATTTTATCGATGCATAACATCAGTGAGTTTTCCTTTCCCACCAGAGGCTTTTTCTGGGTTTTAAAGCTTTCTTATAGCCGGCTACCTACTCTTTTTGGATGTGTCCTATACACTCATATTTGGTGACACTGTTGATACCGTACATATCTTTCACTGCAAGGTATCCTTAGGAGATTCACCATCACCATAAAATGAACGTATTTCAGATTTCTCATTAGGTACAAGAACGCTCAGCGAAGATTTATACTGTACCCACCGACGGATTCAATGCTTGACTTGCAGATCCACAAGATGACTGCAAGAACATGTATGTAGAACTGGACTCTTAGAGTTCTTCAATGTATTGCAAATTCTGCAAAGGAGTACGACATGATCTCAAATCTAAAGCTTCCGGTGTCAATGGATAATGCTGCAACTTACAACCATTCAGGGATGAACCAGCCATGTCTTTTGCCAAAGTACTGAGACATTTGCCATCCTGTGATGACCATGTCTACCGGTTCCGCGTAAGCTAGAGGTGTGGGGATTATCAAAATGATGAGACATGACTGGCAGCAACTTTTATTAAGGTAACTTATGGCGCGAGTTCTAATTTGACGCAGTAATTAGAGTATCGAGCCCAAGTCACGTATTTAAGTCAGATCACACGAATTAGATTCTCTATCTCCAATTGTCCTAAATAATCCTGTTATCTAGTACTTATATCTATATTACCTTTTCCGGTCTGGTCCCTTGACTAGAATATAATCTATAACTTTATCTATGAAGATTCTTGATCCGCGATACAGCTAATTCTTGGAAGCTGCTTATTCTTGGTCCTGAATTTCACACTAAGCTTTGTCACGCTATTGATCAGAATGATTCCACACTACAATCTCATGAGCCTGCTACGCTATGCTTTATCTATGCTATTGGCTATTGCTATTTTGCCGCCTTATCCTTTTTGTAAGGTATATCTCATTTTACATATTCGATCCGTTTCTCTTCTTGGTATTGGGTTTGGAAAGGTTTTGCCATTAGTGGCCGTCCAAGAACATAGGAGTTATGTTAATCAGAAGACACTTGAGGGCGTCCTGACCCCCTCAAGAAGAAAAAGCATTGATGATTTACTTGGGGTTCTCAATGCCCTTAATAAATTACGTCTAAATCTCTATTTCTAAATGCTTTTCTGAGTTTTATTTAAATTTAATCTTAAATCTTCATTTAACTTTTATAATTTCCAATATCTATCTTGACTTTAATTTTCATTGAAATTTTAATCTTAAATTTTAACTTTTGCAAATTTCCAATATCTATCTTGACTTTAGTATTTGCAATTTTAATCTTAGAATTTTAACTTTTATAATTTCCAAATTTATCTTGACTTTTAATTTTCATTACTCATCTTAAATTTTAATATTCAATTTTGGTACCCAAACTCGTGACAATATAAATTTACTCCAATAACTAGGCCAACAATTGGCTTAAATTGCTGTTTGAATTTGTGCCCTCTCACTTACAATTTCATTTTACTTAAAATATTTATGCACTTAAAAACTACATTCTGGTTGCGCAGGGCCCCAATCTAACACTAAAAGCAATAGACTGTTACTTCTGCTCCCTTTCTTAACAACCTAGGTACTGAAGTTATACTTCCGAGTTTCAGGGTGCAGTCTCCCTGAAATGAAAACTATTTGAGGTATCTATTTCCATAATATTAATCAAATTTACATAAATTATTTATATATCTGAAAATACAATTTTATCTCCATCCCTACATCACCGGTTTCAACCAGAAACTCCCAATATTTTATCGTTTGCCATGTATTTGTTGAATTACTTGACTGCATAGCGTTTCCCTGAACCAGGTATTGCCTCATAATGCGTAACAATACAACGGCATATATATATACACATGATATACAATTACAAAAACATTTTTTCAATAAGCCGGCCATAAAATAGCCAAAGGAATTTTCGCATCTCACGAAGTCATACATCAGTAAACAAATGTGAATACCGAATGAACTTTTCTTCAGAAAAAAATTTTAACAAGTCAAAAGGTTCCAAAAGAGTAAATAGAACACTCATTGTAGTGTTTGACTTGGCTTATAACTTTTAGCACCGCCGGACACTTCTTGCCAATAATTCTTTTAAGCCACTTGTTTGGGAAGATCATAAAAAATGAAACAATACAACCTGATTTTTTATGGTGGGTCTCCCCACGTTCACATTCAACGGTAGAGATTTATTATCACTTCTTCATTCCCTTGTTTGTTCCACTAGATTTCTTGTTGTAAGGCATGTCTCCTTGTCTTCCTTTTCCTTGCCTTCCCAATTGTGTTCTTGGCTGGTTGTGGTTCAACTTCTGTTCTCCGTCATTGGCCTTAGATTATACTTCTTTCAAATGGAACTTCAGTTGATTCTCTCCTGCTCTTTTTCTATCTCTGGAAATAGTACTAGATGACATTTGTCTTTATTATTATTATTATTACTACTGCTTCTTTTGCCACTTCCTTTGTGGTCCACTTTGTCCCCGATATACCTGGGTGATCTTTTATTTCCTTGGTTACATATTTAAACCTTTTATTTTTTATTTTTCATTCCTGAACTGGGTAGTGATCCTGACCAGTGATTTGTTTTATGGGTCCTCTCTGTATTTTTGTATTGATTTGATTGGTTACTGTCCCTTTTGCCCTCTAACCTACGTTTCACCGCAGATTTTTTCTTTCCCATATTGTGACTCATTTAATCCCTTGGTGTACGCTTTTTCCGAAGTACGAGGACCTGACACTTGATCTTATACTATTTGGGATACCTGTTCCTACTTCGACTCGTCACATTTCCTATGACGATATATTCTTATTTGATCTACGTTAACTGGTAATCTTTTCCTGATTTCCATATTACAATATTGTTAAAAGTTCCTAACTTCTACTAGGACTCTATAAAGGGTCCCTCAAATTTTTGTTTAAATTTAGCACATACTTTGTTAGCAGCTGAACTTACAGGGGTGTGTTTCTAATAAAAACCCAATCATTTACCTTTATTTTTATATGTCCTTTCTACGTCATATTATAATATTTTTTTCCACCTTTCCTGTTTAATTTTCGTACTTAGTCTAACTTCTTTAAAAGCTTTTCTGTATATCTTGATTTTAAATTTAGAACTTTCCGATATCATAACTAGTTTTGAAATAGGTGTAATCAATTTTCGACCTAAAATATACTCAGCCAGTGTTTTCCGTTGTTTAATTTTACCGCCGTACGAATAGCGTAAGCAAACTCACGTAGGGGTGATCCCAAAGTATCATGTTGATCGTGAACGTAATTTGCAATCATTTGCACTATATCTCGATTAACTCTTTCAGTCCGATTTGCTTGTGGTCGATATGCAACGGTCTTCACATGCCTTATGCCTAATCTTTCACTTAGGGTGCTCAAAAATCTCCGGATATAAATTGGGACCATTATCACTTGTGTAGTTTATTGGGCTCCATAACGCGATATAAGGATTATCAAAAAATATCCGCTATTATACGAGATGAGGCCTTTTTTAAGGGTATAATTTCAGCCCATTTGCTGAAATGATCGGTTATTACTAAAATATAGCGGTTACGTCTTATTCTCACGATATAGGATACGGGCTAATAAATCTAACGTCACTATCTCATTCGGATAATTCGATATAATTGGATTTAACCGACCAGCTGGTAGCTTGCCCGTTTTTATAGTTATTAACTTGGCTTTATATGGCATGTAGGGAGACATATTGATCAATAGAATCCCTTTCTCTCATGTACGGGAAATAACAAACGTCCAATTTTATGATACGTTTTAAATCTGTGACGTGTCCACTTATTGGCTTGTCATGAAATTCTCTCATTATTTCATTCCTTAAAGATTTTTGGAATGTATACACGCATTTCACCATGACGTTGCGTGTTTCGCATAAAATAACAATCCTTCAATTAAACGAATCGTGGGACCAATTCTCACATATCGTTGCATTAACCGAAGTTATCTTCCGGGTTTTCTAAATATCTATATATATGACCTAATTCTGGGTCATTTTCTGTTCCTCCTATTAATTGTTCCCGCGAAGTAAGTATCAAATCTTTGATTATGGCACAATTAATTTTATCACCAGTATACTATTAATTGGATTCCTTGATAGAATGTCAGCCATTTTGAGGAGTTCGGTCTATGTTCCCATTCTATATTGGTCTGCTAACTTTAGTGCCCATCTAATCATCCTACTCGATAAATTTTTGCCATGTGTTAGGCGTGTTAATGCGGCGTGATCTGTTATTACCTTAGTGGTAATACTCTAAATATGTTCTAAATTTGTTCAATGCCCATACTACTGCTAGACATTCTCTTTCGATTTACTGTGTAATTCCTCTCTGCGTTGTTCGGTGTACGTGACGCAAATACGACCTTTGGTCTGTTTTGTTGGTTTGGTACTGCTCTAAACCAATCGAACTGGCATCTGTGCAAAATAACTCGAATGGTTCCTGAAAATTTGGTAATTTTTAAAACTGGCGCTTTTGTTACTGCCTCCTTGACCTCTTCGGCGAATGCCTTTTGTGCTTCAATGGACCGAACAAATTTTTAAATTTTTTTCGTTTAAGATTATAAAAGTGGCTCACAAATATCCGCATAATTTTTAATAAATTTCGCGTACCACTGAGACATACCTAAAAACTTAGATACCTCTTTTTGGCGAGGTTACGGGGTGGTTTCATCTCTTGTATAGCTCTAACCCAACTTTGTCTCATCGGGTTTTAATTCCTTCTTTACCAATAATTAATCCCAAAATATTTCAATTCATCGCGCAATTTACATTTTTCCTTATTTAATGTCAATCCCGCATCCTTTAACAACGAAAAACTTCCTTAAATGTTCAACATGGTGAGTGAATGATGGAACGCGATGATAACGTCGTCCATGTAAACACTCACAAAACTTCCCTATCACCGGTTTTGGATTATGTCAATTGCTTTTGAAAGTGAGACTGCTCTGATAAACCGAATGGCATCCCGCTTGAAAGCATAAGTGCCACTTTTTAAATGCGGTCTTAACTATATCGCTGGGGTTTACTGCCATTTGAAAATACCCACTTCTTAGATCAGGAATGACACATTATTGTTGTATATGGTATGTTCGTTAATAAATCATCTATTAACGGTAAAGGGGTATCGCGAATACTTTTGTGATCGAATTTAATTTTTCTATGGTCTACTGCAAATCTATATGCTTCCGGATTATCGGTGGTAACCCATTATTTTTCTTGCATAATACAACAGGTGACGTATGGGGGACTGAATTGGAACAATCGTTTCCTCTTGTAACATTTTTGTATGTGAAAATCTGTGTGTGCTTAGCTTAGTGCGATCATACTTATAAGGCCTTGAAGCGCTACTGGTGGGTTATCTCCCGTGTCCAATTTCATGGTATAAGACATGAGTAAAGACCTGGTTTATCTGAAAATAACCCTTCGAAACTACTAAACTGTTTTTGTAGTTTTTGTTGTTTTCACTTCCCCAATTTTGTTTTAGATAAATCTATCTCCAACTTTTCCTCATTAATTGGCTCAACCACCTTATTTATTTGAGAATCTGGAATTTTCAACGATTTTTGATTAAAAATCTAATACTTATTCTTGACGCACTTATGAAATCTATACCCAGAATACATGGGTATTCTAAATCTTCAACTTACATGAAATGACCAATTTCTTTCGAATTGTCTGATCTTAATTTTCAATTCTACAATCCCCTGTTTTGGCATTTCGCACCCTGTGCTGTTGTTATTACCTGGGCTCGCGATTTTTTATTTGTTTATAGAAATATTTTCTATATACTTCTTCCGATATAAAGATTTATCTGCTCCGGTGTCCCATAGCGCTTTCAAAAAATGTGTTATTTAATAATATAGGTACGTGGGAAGTTCTACGGGTGCTATACATATTGGAGAAGGTCTAATTGTCTCTCTTGTCGACACCTCTTGAGGTTGATCATTAACCTTTACAATATTTAATCGTCCCCCTTTGCGTCCTATCGCCTCGATTGAAGTATCACTCGAACCCTTATTTCTACGGTCCCCCTCTATTAAAATTATCATTTCGCTCATTTCGAAATGAGTAACCTCTTGCTGAATCTTTGATCATTATTATTAAATCCTATTCCTCTCGAACCCTCTATTATTTTGACGGCTATTCTCGTAAAACTCACTTCTGTTATTTGGTCTACTCCTTATTTCGAATTCCTCCAGTTTCTACCATTAGCTTCAAAATTAGGCATCCTATGCATTTTGACCTCGTCTTTCTACATTATGGTTCTGATAACCCCTTTTGTAATTTGCAAAGAATATCTCTCTTCGAATTTGTATGGGACTTCTAAAAGTTGTATCGTATTTTGTGGATTTCTAACTTCACGTAGTCCTGTACTTACCAATGGTTCGAGAGTCGAACTAAAATATGATCCACTAAATCTGCTTGGGACATTCCTAATGCTAAACTTCTCTCTATTTTTAATAATCTATATACAAAATCAGTCGCCTCCACAGTTTCTTCCCTGTTGTGATGCGCATAAAACTCCGACTGTAGTTCTTTTTTTATTTTGATCGCGGAAAAGCCTTCGCTAATTCAGCTTTGAGCTGCGCAAAATCCGTGGCTGTATTTTGCACCAACAACAGACCAAATATCGAATACCAATCGCCAGGCCTTCCCTGAGATGACTTTTTAAAAGTAAGCACATGACAGATGCGGGATTTCCAAGTAACTAGTGTGTGTCAGGTACACTCAATGAACTCTGCAACATTCTCCGACCCTGAAAAGTACATTTCAGGTAGGGTGTATTTCCACCTACATTACCTAACCCAGAATTAACTACGTTCGAAGACGCCATTGAGACATTGCCATCCTGTGATGACCATGTCTTACCGGTTCCGCGTAAGCTAGAGGTGTGGGATTATCAAAATGATGAGACATAATTCTTAATACAACTTTTATTAAGAGTAACTTATAATACTTAAGTTCTAATTTGACACTTATTAATTAGAGTGAGAGTCGAGCCAAATTAAATCACGTATTTAAGTCCAGATCACGCCAATTAGATTCTCTATCTCAGTATCCCTAAATAATCCTGTTATCTAATTACTTATATCTAATATTACCTTTTCCAGTCTGGTCCCTTGACCTAGAGAATATAATCTATATAACTTTTATCTATGAAGATTCTTGATCCGCAATGCAGCTAATTCTTGACTGCAACTTATTCTTGGTCCTGAAGATTTCACACTTACTAACTTTGTCACGCTATTGATCAGGAGCTGATTCCACACTACAATCTCTGAGCCTGCTACGCTATGCTATCTATGCTATTGCTATTGCTATTTTGCCGCGCTATCGCTTTTACATAGTATATCTCATTTACATATTCGATCCGTTTCTCTTCTTGGTATTGGGTTGGAAAGGTTTTGCCATTAATCATTGGCCGTCAAAAGAACATAGGAGTTATGTTAGTAATCAGAAAGACGCGAGAGACGTCTGAGTACCATCAACAGATACTCCACATTCTGCAACTGCCGTATTGGAATATTTTGCAAGTTTCTCACTTCTAAAACGGCGTCATTCATGGCATCTTTAGCTGTTGATGTAACTACTGGCAAGAGCTTTCTCACATAGTCTGTATGCCCTTTTGTCACACAAGGCATATTCAACGTAACACACAGCTTTTAGCAGACGAATATCCTCTTCCAATTACTCGCATTCCACAAACAAATTGCAAATTTATATGGCACTTTGCTTGTTTTGGCAACCTATATTAGATGAAAAAAGAGGTATGAAATAACATTTTGGAGCATTTTACTGCTACATTGGAAGCCAATCAAACACAGAATCTTCATACATATACATATTATTTTCGAAACGTGCCTGGGCAGCACAAACTGGAAAATACATTTGCCAAAATATTTAAGTCAAATATTCTGTTACCTTTTAATGTTCCATTTAAACATTCGTTGTTCTGAAAAAGAGTCTTTCAAGTAATTCACAGTTTCAGTTCGCTCAAGTCTGAACATTTTCACTTTGGGTTTTTGGGTTAGTAAATCTGTTACCAGCAAATTTTTTTCTTCGGGAAACTGACTTAACTCGTTGGTTACCCATTATAATCAGGTAAAACAAAAGCGGAATAACACAGAACAAAAAAAATTTTTCAATTAAAGCGAAAAAGTAAAGTTTTTAAGAAGAAATGCAAGAATAAATTTCAAAGACCTAAACCAAAAAAAAAACAAGTGAGGTCATAAGAAACAGATGTTGCCAATCGCATAAGTCAAAATAAAAGATTGAAATTGTTGCCAATCAATGAAATAGCTTTAAAAATTCCTGCATATTGTTTTTAAATTTATAATATGAAACTGAAAAACTAGCGGTAAAAAGAATGTTTAGAAATCAACTTCCGCCTCTAATTTCACTGCTTCCCGGTTTCTTTGATAGGGTAATAATATTTTAAACACCCTGCACCTTTTTTCTAATTAATTTACCGCATGTCGTTAGACTAGAAAGATAATTGCTTCTTAAAGTTTCAAATGATAAAATAAAAGAAAATGTGATTTTTTGACTAAAATGACGTTTTCAACGTAGTCGGATGCCTAATATGCAGTTTGATCGATATATAAGTACTAGTTAAACTTTAACCAAAGTCATAAGCACCCCAAAATGTCTCACCATTTCAAGAATCCCAACACATTCTAACCCTACGCTGAAATTTAATGATATGGTCGACAAATCGATTCATAATGGCCCACTAAACGCCGCAGTATTCCTACGAAATTTAGCAAATACCTTATTACGTGTTAAGTATTTAAGATAAGTAATTTGTTTGTTTGCCGAAACACATCAGTATTTTAAATTGTAAATTTCGTTTGAATACGCATTCGACAAATTTCGTAAATAGCACGACATATAAGCATGAATATTAAAGTGGTTTCGTTTGTTTAAAATGCCATCAGTATTTTAAATTGTAAATTTGTTGACACAAGGTCGACAAAAAACAAACCACTAATATTTATATACGGTATTCTTGTGTTAAAATAAGTTCAAAGTTAAGTCTTGCATACACCCAAAGTGCTCTAAACAAAATTTTCTTAGGTGGAACAACATTCTGATTAATTTTGTTACAAGTTATTCATATTTAGAGTTTAATTTTTCCTAATTGTAGTTGTTAATTGAAATATTTGGTTGAAATATACGTATTCCTAAAGACATTATTATTTTTACGGTAATCGAAATTTAGCGGCAATTAGCCCAAAAGGAATAGTCCATTGTTAAAAAACTGAAATCACTAGGGAGTTTAATATCGCGAGAAAAGTGGCAAAATTTCCTTCTATTACCAAAAGTGTGTTACCTTGAAAATGTTCCAGTTTAGCAAGCACGTGTGTCACTACAGGCCATTATTTTTGCAGCATATTTCCTTATTATCTAGCTGTAAAGCGGCCCTTTCATTACTGTACTGATTATTTAAACATCAACATTGTTTTAAAACTAATTTATATTGTTTTTGCTAAAATATTATTAATACGAATGGTACTTTAAATAAAAAGACCCGCGTATTTTTCTTAGGCTTATGGATGAATCTTTTTATTTGATTGGCTTTTCTGCAATAATCGAAGGTACCAATATGTATTTCACAGGAACCAATAAATTGCCCAAAACTCGTATACCCACTATCAAGTACATAAATCCAATTTCGCATTTGTGCCTAAAAGTCCGTTTTGTCGGAAAAGCAAAATTCTTTCAAGTCATGTTGCTAATTTGTTTTTCTTATTATTAAATGACACATTTTGACATCAACATTGTTTAAAAATTAATTCCGTATTGCTTTTGGCAGGAATGCATTTAATTCTTTTTGTAAAATAAAAACACGAGGGGATGATGAATCTCAGATAGATTTCTCATTTGTCAACGGAAAATGCAATTTCTTGTAAAATATAAGTTTCTAAATTTTAATAGGTACTAATAGATTTTAGTTTCAAACATGGTAATTTTAATCAAGAAAATTTAATCCAATTTAATTATGTAATTTCATTTTATCTTTTTTTTTCAAAGTATTAAAGGATAGCTTTGTGCTTAAATTTTTGTGGGTATCGAGAATAAATACTTATTTTTTACTGGCTAATAAATTTGTGTTTTATTATCACTTTGTCTTCTTTATTTTTTGCCATATATTACTTGTACCTTTGTGCAATGATAGCTTTTAAAATGTGTTGAATGTGATAAGACCTTCTACAGTTTCGAACTTATATCGACATAAAATGACCAAGAAAATGCGGGTACAATTAAACAGGGTAAAATGTGTTATTTGCAAGTGGTAAAACTCATTTTGGAAAAAAAGGCTCGGGAGACTACATTTGATTTGGTACATACTATATTACAATACAGAAAAGATACTGCACATTTGACTCTCTTTTAATGATTTCAAAAGTTATGGAAAGAAAAGCAATGAGAAGAAATCAGTTCCTTGGTATGTGAAGAATGGAAATAAATCAGGGAAAAGTGACTTAAAGCACAACCTATTCTTACCGTGCTTCCAAATGGTATATTTATAATTTATATTTTTGGTGACAATCACTTATAATTTCCAATTTTGAGAGTTATAAAAAATAGAATCAAACATGTTTTTTCAGGAGAACATTAGTTAATCTTCTGTAGTATTATTTCTTGGTATTAAACCTTGCATTTATCTGTCTTATAAAGGGTCATTAATTCTCTCGCAGGTTTCTGATTAAAAAACAGTAATAGTACAGATTAAGACAGTCTTAGTGGGGCCGTTGTAATTTAAATAAATATATCTTTTATAGAACCATGAATTTTCATCAAACCTAATTGGTGTTAAATGTTCAGGACATTTTATCTTCTAAGTGAATTTCTGTTATACCAAAATCTTGATTCTAGTTATATAGTTAAATTTAGATGTAAATTATCTATACCTTCATGTGCTGTAATTCGATGCTAATATTTCACTTTTGTGTACATGTGTGTTGCTCTTTTATCCTGGTTTCCACCATTTCATATTTACACCTTGGAAGTTCAGAAACCTGCCTTACATTTTCGGGCAAATAGGAATACTTTAAATGAAAGGAGTGAAAATACTGTAAGGTAATGTGCATTTTGACATATATATACGCATATTATAAAAAGTAATACAACTCAAATGTATGTAAATATCTACGAACTTTGAAATGAGAAAATGTATACTATTTTACAAGATGAGTGTCACAGTTTATAAAAGGTATGTTTGGAAAACTAGTGAGCAGTTTTAAAAACTGTTATCTTGCACAACTTTATACTAAATTGAAAAGGTATAAAGTAAATTAGACAGTAACTGAATGCCTTTTTTATACATTAGATATTAATTTGAATGTAAAAAATATTTATTGTTATGTTACTTTGTTGGAAATTTCAAACCAAACAAAAATATGGATTATATACATTCTTGACTTATTTTTTCAGGGTGCTCTTTTAATTTGTGTTTTATAAGGATTTTGTTTGATTGAGATACTAGCTGATGTTTTTATTAGGCTACATGTATTTATTATTGTAGTCTTTAAATAATATTTGTTAGTGGCTATTCAATGGACATCCATTGGTAATTTTTGTATATAATTGTTTTTAACTAATATTCATTTTAATTGTACTAATATTGTGATGTTAATTGTATATGTGTATATATAATGTTGAAATTTTGTTTGAAATAAAATTTTCTTTTTCTTACATGAAATTTTTCTTACATTTGACTGGATTACATTACACAAAATAATTGTAATTAATACATTGGAATAACTTTATGAATTCATGAAAGTTTTTCAGGTTACCATAACTTTAAAAAATATGCACAATATTGAATGTGAAACCAAGTTTAAGAAATTAAAAATATAGATTATATTTACTCTTGTTTGAAAGACAATACATTAAAAATCACTTCAAGAAGTAGCTATTAGGAAATCGCTCTCAGCTTATTATTTTTACTCTATCAGAGTGGTCTTCAAATCTGTGTTCCACAGAACCCCTGGGGTTCCAAAGTCAATAAAAAATCGAAGAAACAGATATGTATGCAAAATGGATTCATGTCTTATGAAGTTTGTACAGTTACAAGTATCTAAAGCTCATCCTATTCATTAAAACTGAAAATTTTATTCATATATAATAACTTTATTTTGTAACACTTTTTAAAAATAATAATAAAAGAATACTAAAATGTGTTTATATTTATATATACTTCCTACCAGATTGTGAATATTCTGTTTACTATCTCGGTTCCACGAATTTTATACCAATAATCAGCACAATGTCTTGCAAAACAAAAATATTTTCTAATGAAAAATGCACCTTTTACATTTGTGGGAAACAACACCTATAATGGTGGAGTGAGCTTAATATTAACATTGCACTGTTTAGCTGGGCAAGAGTGGCTTTTTACACGGTCCTCATAATTTTGAACTATAGTCGTAAGGACTGCGACCCGAGCCGCAACCCCTCTCCTAGCTACTACACCAATGGGAGGACATTTTAAGCTCGCATAGATTTTAATGTGCATCGCATCTCTACACAGCTGGTCTTTAGTGGTACTTGGCTTGAACTCATGACATGCAAGCTAACATCCAATACCTTGGACCACTAGGCCATCAGAGCTACTATAATGAGGGAAAGGAACAAATTATCCACAGAGTTAATGTTAAAATCTAAGAAAAGCTGCAGCAATTTAGGGTTGTAAATACACAGGATTTCTACACAGCAATAAACATTTTAATGCCATTCAAAACATCGTTCAAGTGAAATATATTTCTCAAAGTAAGAAGTGGCTACAAAAACAAAATGAAATTTGAACACTACATTTAATGTGATTGCTTTTTAACCTCAATAGACCTAAATTTTGAAAGTTTGTGTAAAAAACACTAGTATATATCCCAGTTACTAAATATAATGCATGGATACGTGACACTTGAATCAAATTAATCTTATCAATGAGTAAACTATATTAAAGAAAACTTAGATTACATTTTTTTAATTGCCTTAATATTAAGTACCTATAACATGTTGATTTACTTTAAATGTTATTTTTGGGATATATTCTTCGAAGTATATATATGGAATGAGGTTCAAGGAAAGCACCTTCAAGTTCTAGGCCTTTTGCGAGTTGAAATTTTGAAGACCACTGCTCTATATCAGTTAATATAGTATTTTCAGGTACTGAAATCACAGGTTGCCAAATTTTCTAATCAAACATTGATAATTTGATTTCTTTTAAATACCCCACTTTTGTGTTTAACCAATTGCAAAAATTATTAATAAACCAATTTTTTTTCATTCTTTTTTTAAAGTATTTGTTATTAGGTCAGATATTAGTACATACTAGTTATATTAAATTTCTTTCAGGGAGAAATGCCTTAAATTTGCACTGAATGAAATTGAGAAAAGTATCAATGATTTTTAACTTGAAATAGTTACTTTAGATACTAATCTTGGTTACTTTTCATTGTACTTAGGGAAGAAATAAGTCTCAGAAATTTAATATCCTTAATTTATTTATTTATTTGAAGGCAAGTAGTTTATCTCATGAAATTACTTTTACAAGGATTTAATCTTTAATTTCGTATAAGAACACAAAACTTTTTGTAAAAAAACATGTTTTATAAGTACAACTCAAGAAAACAGAATGTACATATTAAAACTTTAAGGGAAAAAAATTTCTCAAACATATAATTTTATGTAAATTTCTAGGATCATTAGAATCTATGCAACCTACTCTTCCTAGAGAAAAAATGTTATTATTTCTTACATCTTCACAAACATTTTAGACTAGTATGAAGGAAGTTATACACTTAAAGAGACTGGTAGATTACATTTTTAAAACTGGATAACTAGTTCTTCATATACTGAATTGCTTTTTTTGGGGAAAAAATCTTGTCTGTAACTTGTTTATTCATTTGTAGGCTAATAATTTACCTCCAAAATTTTAAAATAACAAACCCTATTAATTAAAACAAAATGTATATATTAAAATCTAATTTATATCATATAAGTAAATCCTCCAAAAAATATATATAATCTACTCTAATTTCCTACCTACTCAAAAAAATATGTTTTTCAAATGTAAATTTTCTGCAGGATTACATCTCCATTAGAATTTTCAGTATCTACTTCCAGCATTATTCTTCCTGTTATTTCTCAGATTATAAGGAAGATGAATGTTTTCAACTTTTTTACACTAACTAGATTGTTGAAAAATTATGGATTTATTAAAAGCATTAGTAACATTATATTGAAGCATTTGCATATAGAAACATTTTCTTTTATGAAAAATACAAAATGCAAGAAATTTAAAATTTTATATATAAACACACACACCAATTACAATGTTTAAAAAGAAAAAAATATCAAATTTTATGCTATGAACTGTTACAAATGGTAATTTATTTAGTTTTTAAGCAATTTAGAAGCTTTAGCTGCAACTTTGTTTTTGAAGCATTTTTAATTAATTACTTTTAAGACCTTTTGCTCTGTTATAGAAACTTTTTTAAAAACACCATAGCAAAATTTATTTATTTGGAATAAATTTACACTACTACATTTTTTTGCTTATTTTGTATAATGAAAAAATATCATTCCAAATATGCATTAAATGTTTAAAAAATTTTCTTCAAAAATCAATAGAACTAATACTATTTTTAAAACCACATAAACATAAAAAAAAATTTAACGAATCATCCTATATGTCAATTATTTAGAAAATTATGATATATTTAAGCTTTAAAAACTATCAGAAAACCTTGTTGCATCAAGAAATATCAAGTTTTATTCCTTTCCTCTCATATTCTAACATGTTCGCTTTACTACTATAGCATTACTTCTCGGATTCTTCCTGGGATTCTATAATCTGATTCTTCCTGTCCACACAAATCCCTTTTTCCCCTATCCAAAAATCCCTATTTTCTAAAGATTTTCCTGCCCCCAACGCTACGTGAGATTATGTGATATAAATCTTCTGATTAAATCCTTCTGTGTTGCTCTTGACCTAGATTCCTCTCTTTTTCCAATCAATTCACCTCATTCTATCTATCCCTTTGCTTAAATTATCTCATGGATAGAATTAAAATATGTTAAATTACAACCAAAATTCACAAAGCCGGATCAATCTTCTGAACAAATTACCTATGATTTTAAGGGAATATTAAAAGCAGAGTTTTCAAAAAGACAAATCAAAAACCTTTTAGTAGATTTTTTTAAAAATCAAAATTCACCCACTTGCTATGCCAAAATGAAGCACTAGAAGCAAGGAACAACGCTGGACGGAGTTTTTTTATAGATATTTAAATAAAATTTTGAATCTAAAGGATTTATAACCTATTTCAGCTACTATAAACCTATTGTTTCCTTCTTAGAATACAATTCCCAAATATGATTATATATTTTGCACAAAAATATTACTTTATGAGTACAGACATATGAATAAATAATTTTAATAGGGCCATACTAACATCTCCTTGTTTTTTATTCGCCTAACTAAACCCTGAAATAACATTACAAAATTTGAAGTTATCACTTCTATCGTGTGGTCATAAGCACACTTTTTTTTTCAAAACACACATTACAATAATATATTGAGATAATATAATCACCAAGATATCAGTATTAAATGTATACTTATGTCAGTAGTTAAATGTGAATTACTTGGATAGTGTGAGAATACAGAACCACAAAAATGAAAATAAATTAATCTTATTTATTAACTTAACTGAGAGCAGGAGCCTCCAGTTAGGAATTGTTTATTTTGATTACAATAAGTGTGGTCAAAATCTGTATTGATGGATGTAATTTCTTGTGAATTTAACAGTGTAATCCTTCTTTAATCTTCAGTAGTTGGATTTTTGAGTGCACCGGCAGTACATCTTTTTCTTCATGTAGAGAAATATCCAGGTTGTTTTTCAATCTTTTTTTTTATATTTATAGTCCAGGATTCCATCATTTTAATTCTTTTATTATTGTGCTCCTTTTTATTATAGAAAATATTTGATATACTATCTAGGTCATTTAAAAACATTTAGGCAACTTTATGAATGTGCTTGCAAATATTTCCTCTTATTAAACTGTCTACACAAGTGCATGTATAAGAATGGATTCAAATTTTGTAGGCAGTACATGTTATGTTACATAATCTATGGCATTCATCTTCTTTCTTGCATATTAGATGGAAAGATTGATCTCATTTTCCACTCAAGTATCTGCTCCGTGAATCTCTAGGCTTAATCCATGGCTATTGACAATTTTTGATAGTTTATCAGAGGAAATAGTTGGATTTTTTTTTGTAATTTTTATTAAACATTGAAATATTAAGTCTTTTACAAGTTTTAAGAGACCATCTATTGCAACATCTAATCTCTTGACATGTTTTCCAACAAAATAATGGTACTTAATTTTTTTATGGACTCCACATACATGTTTGTATTAATACCCAGACCTGTTCTGTAACAATAGGCCCATTTTTCAGATCTCCAAGTATAATTTTGCTGAAAATATTTTCCAAATTCAGAAGTGTCTGGGTCATTTAATAAATCTACAATGAATTACTTCATTAGGTTAGAAAATTTTTCTAAACATAGTTCATCGTTCACTGCCTTTAATGCTTGATTAACAATTTTTCTCTTTTCAGGATTTTTAATTTTGTTTAAATTTTGGTGTCAGTTTCTTGTGATGTGTCAAGCACACAATAAGACATTTTTAACTGTGCCCATCACATAACTCCAAGAATTATAAAATGCTGGGGCATCATCAGTCATAAATGTTCCAGCATTTTTAAAATTTAAACAAAACATTTTGTTTTTACCCACAGCTTTTTTAATGGCACTAAAATAAATTCTAAAACACATCTTTCAGAACTTCTGTTGGAAAAAAAAAAATGCCACAGGTATTCCATTTTATGTTCATCAACTACCAGAACTGAGTAAAAATTTAAAAAATCAAGCTGAAAACCCATGGGGTTCCATCAATACAGATTTTCCCCTTTTTCCATTTTTTTGCTATAATTTCCTGAAAATCTGCCCCTTTCGAGGAAAAAAAATTTTTTTTAAACCATAGTCTTTTCCCCTTGATTGCCCCGCTTTTTAAAAAAACAATACAATTTTATTCATTTTTTTTTCATTTTTTGGAGCCCATAGCTTGCCCTCACTGCATCAACTTCATGTTTTTTAACATAACCATTAATACTGAAGCCCTTTTTTTAATATTATGGATATCCTTTTTTCAATAAGCATCTTTTTTCCACTGTCCACATTAATTTCTTTTTAATATCCTCACTTTTTTTTTCCCCTAACACCTTTTTTTAATCTTCCAAAAAAATAAATGAACAAAACTAAAATATAAAATAAAAAAAACCAAAAAATAAAAACTAATAAAAAGAATACTATCCAGCAAAAAGCTGTCCTTTTCAACCCCTTATACCCTGGTGCCCCAAACTGAGTTTCATGATTTTGATGCTTTGGGAAATCGGGACAACTACATTTTCAGTACTGTGTCTAATTTTTTATTACTGCTGGGCCAAATTTCCCAAATTTTTGGGCAGAGCCTTGGACTTTTAAAGGGGCGATCCCTTTTCCCCCTTTTTGGTTTGTACATCCCCCCAAACAGTGATTTTATCATTTGCCCCCCTTTTTTAATTTTTTTACTTCCTGCTGTCAAACCATATTTTGACATGGTCTTGTTTTCTTCTTCTTCCCATGTAACAAATTCTATAGTTTTAAATTTTTAAAAGAAGGGTTTACTTTTTATTAATATAAAATTACAAAACTTCAGTAAAAAACATTTCTACGTAATTGTATAAAAATTGGTCTACTGCAGTAAAAATTTATAAACTAAATTTTTTTTTTAAATGCAACTATACATACCACTGAAAGTATAAAATTTCCCTTTTCCCAAAATCTTTCCTTTTTAAATCACACTGCTGGTAAGCATAAAATTTTTTTAAATGTTTTTTTCAAACAAAAAAGAGCGAGCGAAGTTTTTGACCACAAAATGAGCAATTAAGCTTTCCCTTTGCCCCCTTTCATTTCAGCCTCCTTTTAAAAAAACAATAAGTAGGGAAAAAGTTGATTACAAAAAATTTAAAAAAAACAAATTGCCCCAATAAAAATAGCAAGAAAGATAACAAAACAATTAACAAAATAAAGCAAAAAGAATAACAAGAAACCAAAAGCAAAAATTATTCAAAGTGTAAATAAAATGCAATAAGAACTTGAGCACAAATCGTTCGACTTATACAGCGATACAAAAATAGTAAGACTATTCAATTATTTTAGTTTCCATATTGCGTAACAGATGGCGCTAGCATTGCATTATCTGGGTGGTGTATTAGCGCTGTCTCGATCTACTTCATTCAGTGGTAAACAATCAAAAACGGTGCTTTATTTTTTCACTTCAGTTGAATCAATATGGCTTGTCTGCCATGCATTCAAACAATCAATCATTCAACAAAATATACATAAAATGTTTCTGTATAAGCTCTTACGGATTAAAGTTTTTGTAAAATTTCAAACTTTCAAATATAATTGAAAAAATATTTAAATCTAAATTTTTTTTCAATATTTAAATTTTACTGCTTGCAAGATTTCAGTTTACTAAATTACTTTATGTATGGTTTTGGTTTTGAGGCTTCCTGATAAGCTTTGTGGAAATCATTGGCATATCGTAATCATAATCGCTTCAGATTGTTTATTTTGATTTAGTTCGATCGTGCATCCGCCGTCCGTAAAAAATTTATTCGAAATTTAAAAATGTAATTTTTAAAAGAGCATCCTTTAAAATCTTTTTACCACATATGTGTATTTCATTTCGCTTCATGCATTAAGTAATTATAATAAAAGCCAGAGGAGTATATATGTAATCTAAAGTAAAATGACAGACTATTCTGGATATTTTGAACAGTTTGAAAATATTGGAAAAAATTTGAATGATACAGTATGTGTGCTTGTCTCTAGAACTATCGATAAAAAGATTGGATTACAAAACATAGAAAATTGTGGTTGGTGGTTGCCTTTCAAAGAAGTCGACCCGGGGAAAACTTGGAAAAATGTCGCGGAAGATATTGTACAGGTAACAACAAGCACTTTTAGCTGTGACAAAACATGAGCAGTGCAGACTGCACTGAATTTATACTTATTGGGAAGGACTTTGAAATGATAGTATTTCTTATTGAACAGTAATGCAATGCAAATAAGTTAAAATAATATTACGATTTTGTTTAAACCATGTAGATATAAGGAAATTCATCAAAAGATACATATATATTATATAAGTAGTACACCTATAAAAGACTGAAAAAAATATGTAAAATCTGAAATGCAATGACAGACTATTCTGGATTATTTGATATTCTGAGAAAACATTTGTATGAATAGATGTGTTGAGAAAACATTTGTATTCACTTTGTGTGAATAGATGTATATTGCTTGGATCAAATATATATTTACACATAGTGTAAATTAATTCTGTAATAGCTGCAGTCAGTTACCCATTGCAGTTATTTCAAGTGTTATTCCTTAGAAAGATATTAAATTCAAAAATTTTAAGTTTCATGCATATTAAAATTAAAACTATTTTTTATTTGTTATAAAATATATCTTAAGAGTTAGAAGCTATAAAAATTACCAATTCGTCAAAACTATTTATTTAAATTTTTGAATTGAAGAGAAAATTTGATGAATTTGTAACAAAAGTAAATCTTATTTCTTTATGTTCTGCAAAATTCTAACATAAAACTTTCAAAATCAGTCTTTTTTGGAAAATTATCAATATTGAAAGAGCAAATTTTTAATTAATTCAGTGCAAAATTTTTGATTCTGATATTCACATAAATCATAGTTTTATTAAAGTCAGTATTTGCTTTAAATTTATATCATAAAGTTATCTCTTAATTCAATATTGACCTATTTATTAACACTTCTTTCTAAATGTAGTCATAATAAACTGTTTCAGTAAAAATCGATGTAAAGAAATTCTACTACACTTTCTTTACATGAAAAATGATGTAATAAATTAAACCTGAATTGAAAGTAAAACTAAACTATAATACTGTTTTAAACTTAAAAGTATTTTCTATACTATGAAACAAATGAAATGAAATATATGAGAAAATATTAGATAAATATGTTAATTCTGGAATCCATAATTTTCTCCACATTTTAATATGTAGTTCTACAAAATTTTATAAAACAGTCTCTGAGAGGAATAATTATATCAATATTAAGTCTTCTTTAGGTTAATCAAATGTTATACACAAAATAGTTTAACCTGTCCCTTCTTGCTCCCATCAAAATCACAGGGTGGTGTTTCCTCCTCTATTTCTCATACCTGTGATATTTCCGGGCTGGAGTGTTCAAAAGTAACTCGCTAAAAAGATTAAAACTATGTATTTCCTATGCCCAGAATCATGTATATTTCTCACCAGATGGCATTACCAGATTATAAGTAATGTGTTTAAAGATAGCTATTTTATTTTAAACTAGTTGTTAGCACAATCAAACATGTATATTAGCAATATATTTTTTAATTCCTACTATTAGCTCACACTCTCTATATATTTATTTATCTTGGTCAAATTTTCAATTGTTAATAAAATACATTTTAAAGCACTCAATGAGCTTAAATTTTATACACATGATTATTTTGGATGACAGTACAGTAATTTAATTATAATTAATAAAAGTTAATTGATTAAAATTAATTATTTAAAGAATTACAAATACAGCCACATTGGCATCATTTTTGGCGACTTGTGTGTCAAAACTTGAAGAGGTTTTTTCCCCACGTTTTAAAGCATTCAGTTGAACTGAAATTTTGTATACACGATTGTTTTGGATAACAATACGATACTTTAATTATAATTAATAAAAATTGTTTACCACTTAATGCTGTGATTCTATCATATGTATATACATGTTTAGGTTCAAATGTAGTATAGGGGGCCACTTGCCGCAGTCTTTTTTTTTAGCGACTAAAAGTGGTTGCCAAGGTACTTTTTTTGGAATTATTTATTATATATTTCAGAATGAATTCAATATCTCACCATGACATTTAGATAAAAATCGCCAAATCCGAAGTTCCCTCCCCCCATACTACACTTGAACCGGAATAGACTTAAAAAAAAGAATTTTTATATTACTTGTTGTAACTTTAGCTCAGTTACTTACGTAGTTCTGCTCTTCATGAATACATGTGGGTTGCGTTCTGTGATAATATATATATGTATTTTAATATTGTATACATTATGGAGTTAAAGTTTGGAAGTGAATTGGATTCTACTTTAAGTATTAAGAAATCTGAGAGTGATTCTGAAATAACTTATTGTTTTGAAAAAGTTCGGTTTGTGAACCTGAGAGCAGTGATGAAGTATCTGTACTGTTACCTGTGATATTGGCCTTTTTATCTCATGCTTTGAAATTTATCTCATAAGAAAAAATTACTGATTTGTTTTTACATTGCATAAGTATAATAAAACTCTCCTTTAATATTTAAAACACGTGTTTTTTAATTATTTTCTGTTTTCTGGAAAACCAACATTCAGGCATAACCCTAAATGTTGGCTTTTCTTAAAAAAATAATTTTTTGTATTTCAAGCTAAAAATTTACCCAAAATTTAAAAATAAATGCATACATTGAACATACACTTAGTTTTATATAATTTTCTTGAATAAAAAAAATAGGCACTTTTATGACCATTTTCTTCAAAATTATGCGACTGTTAAGGGTTTAACAACTTTAAAGTAACATTATTTACATCTTGCAAAAATTGGTTTGAGTCTCATTATTATGTATATTATTTGTTTAATTTAAAAATATGAAGTAATTATAATTTTTCCCCTTGATTTTAGGGTATTAGCCAGTCATTTGAAGTACATGGAATAATTCACATGTGCCATATTCAGTATCATTTAAAGCTGCCTGCTGTAACAAGAGTTATCTTCTATGCTGAAGTGGAACTTCTTTTGGAAGTAAAGTATTCATATCTTTTGTTTTGGAACTTCTGAACATTGTGGCCAAATTATTTATTAAATGCATTAATACTTGATGCACCTATATTTTACTCTATAAGTGCTGCAGATATGTTGAGATAGGCTTACATTGTTGTTTCCTATACTTCTTACCAACATTAACTATGACTAGATGTTATATGTTTTCTCTCCTCCTTACCCTGACTACAACTGTACAATCTTACAAACTGTACCATTATTGCTGTAAACAAGAAATGTATTAACAATGTCTTTGTTCACATGTGTCAAGATACATTTCCAGTTTTGAACTTTTAAGCTCTAAATACACAGCACCTTTAAAGGTGTTCTTTATTTATCAATCTACACTTTGCTGTATGAAATTAGATGTGAATTAATTGTAAATACTCTTGTAGTTAAAAGTGTCTATCATCTCCAGCTCTAAATTTTATTAAAACCACAAGCTACTGAGAACTAGTTGTGATGTTAAGTAGAATGAAACATTCGGTTCATCCATTTCATGTAGGAAATTTATATACTTATTCCTAATTTTATATAAAATGCATTATATCATTTATATAAAAATTTGACTGGTTGTTATGGTCATTCTGAATGCCAAAATAATCCTTTAATATGTTGAAACAACTGCTCATAGAACAGTTATATTATCTTTATAGAAGTGTCACCTTGAAGCTCCTTTTTAATCAAGAGATTTTCAATTGTTTCATGATATAAATAAGTTATTTTGTATGGGTAGGACAGTTTTTTAAATGAAGACTTTGATTGTGTTATATTTTAAAGCTTCCAAGTATCATTTGCCCTTTTTCATTGGCTTCTTCACATAATATTTAATATAATATTTAAAATATCTTACATTTATGCCTTTAATCATTTGTGAAGAGTTTGTCTCTTTTCACCAAAAAACTCAAGGACCTTTTCCAGATCTCTTTCTGTCAAATTTTGTAATCTCTGTTTGGGATACAATAAATATTTGTTTCAATTTTTAGCCAGTACCTACAGTTTGTATGATAGTCATTATTCATGGAAATGTCAAAGAGTTTTCATTACTTATATATAGGGCTGTGTATCTTTGTAAAAGTTCAAATAAGCCCTTATTAGTTGAAAAGTAAATTTTTGCACAGTTTAAAATGTAGTTAAAATATTTTTGTACGGTTTGTCTCTACATCTTTCATTGTGTAGTCTTAATTGCTCAAAATTGCTTTCATATATCTATTTTGCATATTTCTGGATACAACAGATACTAATTATTCATGTAAAAAGGTATGAACATGAATTTTAAAAAATTCTTCTAATTCTTAGAAAATAATTGAAAGTTATATTTTTATATTCCTCACTTCTCTTTCAGTATCATATTGAGATTGTAGTGTTGATCAGCACAAAACAATAGGGTACTGATTTGCGGTTTTAGGCTGGTCAGTAGGGTTTCTTCCCTGGGTTCCCAGGAAATCGTAAGATTTCTGTACTTTTTCTATTCCTATAGGAATTATACTTCGTTCTTGGGATTTCCCAGGAATCATGGGCTTTGTTTCATATCACTTAAGCAGAAAAAAATTCTATAACTAACATAAATGAAACTATAAAAAAAGATTAGAAATGTAGTAAAATTATTCAGAAAATCACCTCTCAAGAGTGGAATTTTACAAAAATATGTTAAAGAAGCATTTGGCTGTGAAAAGATGGTTTTTTTTGGATACCAAAACACTGGAATAGTTTGTTGGCAATGCTTAAAAGATTTTTAGAAATAAAATCAGCAATTTTAAAAGCATTAATTGACATTAAAAAAGAAAGAATGATGGCCAGTATGGAGTTTTAAACTGTGACTGCTACTGTAGCAGGCTTAAAGCCAGTAAAAATTGGCTTAGAAAAATTATGCAGTTGAAATGCAACTTTGCTAACTGCAGAAGGTGTATTTTCTTTTGTTATTGGAGAATTGAACAAACAAAATTCAGAATTTGTGAAAAATATAAATATTCTCTAATCCAAAGAATTAATGAGAGTTGCAACATTAACTTAATAGGATTAATGCAATACCTGAATTTTGGGAGAAAATACGAAGCAGCTGCAGTCATTGTTGATATATATCATGATTGCCTAGTAAAAATTGTTTGGTTAGACAAGGGACAAGGCTTTTCTGTGAAGAAGAGAAATCAATATCCAACTCTTCGCACTCAGAAGAACAGAGCATGGGGATTTTGAAAGAAAAACTTCTGACGTTGGACGAAAAATTAGAGAAAGCAATTTACTCTTAAACAAAAGTTTTATATTGTTCAACAAAAAAAGTACTAGCTTCAACAAAATCATGAAACAAGAGATGCAGTTGTTTGACTGGACTGAAAATCCTTCACTAAATATTATAAAACTATGTGAGGCTTTAAAATTAATTCCTCCAAAGTTGGTTGAAGCCAAGAGAGCATTTTCTGCTGCTGAATTGTTCATCATAAAGCTTGGAACTGGGCCGAATGATAAAGTATAAATTGCTTATGCTTTCTGAAATCCTATTTTAAAAATGAATAATCAATTTATTATATGTTTTTTTGTATTTTTAGCTCATTATATAAATAAGTTTTATTTCTAAAATTTATATGTATCCTTATTTTATATATTTATTATTGATTTTATTTAAAAAATAAAACTTGTTTTTAAATTTTTTTTAATTTTGATGTTTTTTCGAAAATTCCGGGAATGTCAATTACTTTGCTGGGATTTCCTGGACATTCCCGGGAATGAAAAAACCCAGGAAATCAGAAACCCTACTGGTCACCATCTTTGTGTGTTACATGGCTATAGTAAGTAACTTGTGGGTCAGATGCATATGACTAGTGAAATTTTAATGTAGGCTCTCTCTGATTAATCTAGGCTCTCCCCCCACACAATGCAGGGGTGTATGTCATGCCACTGGCTCTGATTCCACTGAAAGATCATCATGTAACAGGGCAATACTCGTTAAATCTATCGAAAATAAAAGTCCTTATGCAGTCATTATATGGAAATAAAGAGAGTAGACTATGAGTTCAAGCATCTTCTTCATAACCCCAGTGGTCATGGTCATGAACTTTTGGCCATTGTGTCATGAGTTTGAACCCTAATGCCCCTGAAGACACCAGCTGCGGTAGCCCAGTGGTCAAGGAATCGGATCATGGCAGGCATGTCATGAGTTCAAGCCCAGTACCACTAAAGACCCGCCGTGTAGGGGAGCGATGTTTGTTAAATCTATTGAGAGCTCAAACGTCCTCCTGTTGGTGTGGTGTGGTAGTTAGGAGAGGGTGGTGCCAGCTCAGGTGTCCTCGACACCTGACCATGGTCCAAAATTCAGAGGTTCGTCGCCAAAAGCCCTCGTGTAGCTGAACAGTGCAATGTTAATATTCACTCGTGCCCCTGAAAGACATACTGTGTAGAGGGGGGCTAATGCATGTTAAATCTGTTGAGGCTCAAAGTCCTTTAGTTAGCGTGATGTGGAAATTTGGAGAGGATGTGCCAGCTCAATTGTCATCCTTGTCATTTGGCTATGGTTCAAAACTACAAGATCCATTGCCACTAGCCCTCATGTTGCTTTATAGTGTGATATATTTTAACACTCACTCATGATCTTCCTGATTTGATTTTCATTCAAAATTATGAGGTATTTTGCTAATAGTCTTCATTTTTTTATTAAGTGGGATATTAATGAATATTCAATCAATTTTTATATAATACATAAACATGGGCCAAGGGAATAATTCTATTATGATAACAAAATAATATAGAGTAAATAGCAGACAAAAGTTTACAGTAGAGATAATAACATTGTTGTAATTTAGCTTTTAGCAAGCAATAATATTTTCTGAATGTTGTCATATAATTTTCTTTCTCAGAAATCCTGTATCTCATGGTTCTCTCCATCAGAAATTCAGGTAGTAATCAAAAACGACTTGAGGAGCCCAGAACCATTGATCTTATACAAAGTCTTAAAGCAACCACATTTACCTATAGCAGTGTATTCAGAATTCAAAGTAAATACTTCACTCATCAGTCATGTTCAAGAAACTGACAATTCACCCAAAACAAGTTATGATAATCTCATAGAATCGGCTGGTTTCACTGTAGAAGGTAAAAATTCAATTTCTTTCTACTCCGATTGAAACATTTAAAAGCTCATATTTATTTATGAGTATATTTTATTTAAAATAACTTAATTTATGATTAAAAAAAATTGTTCATTTTAATCAATATTTAAAAACAAAAAATTAGTATTGATTTAATTTTATTATTTGATGTGTGTGAATAAGTTTCGTATAAAATTTAAATTTCATTTTTATTAGCATTCCTTAGTATTTTTAAAGGGGCTCAAAAATTGATCTTTTTCTATTATCATTCAACAATTAAAAAAAATACCAGACTGACCAAAATGCTCAAAAATCAACAAAATTCTCTTTAATTGGCTTAATTCTAATTAAATAATTGATTTTTATGATGTCCTTGTAGTATTATATTACTTAATTATTTTTATCATTATTTGATGTCTTTCTTATTAATATTGTTATATTATTTCAGCTCAAAAACTTATCTACTATGATTTTATGTGCCATGTATATCCATGTGAGTCCATGAACATCTTCATGTTCAAAAAATATTTAAAATCTTTCAATTGGTGGAATGATGAAACACTTACAAAAACTTATAAACAATTTTTTAGGTATTTTATTTTATTTTTCTTACTTAAAAGTTAGTTTTAGTATGTATTCGATGAATTTAAATTGCTTTGTTTGGAAAGTGTATGCTGTTCATTAATGATGTTTTAGATGCAAGTTGCTTTTAAAATCAATATTTGTATGTACCGTAAAATCTGGCGTATAATGCGCACTTTGAACACAAAAAATAAGATCGAAAATTAAGGGTGCGCGTTATACTCCGGGTATGAAAACGATAGCTTTAAAAATAACAAAAAGGCTGGGCATAAAAAAAATTTATTTTTAGATGTATCGAAACACTGTTTATTTAAAAGAAACGACTTGCCTTTTGAACAAGAACAGTTGTAATTCTAGAAGTATACTATTTTTTCAAAAGTCTAGCATAATACCTCGAATAGAATACTTCAAAACATAAAAACAATGTATATTAATACTTCAGATTTCTTTGTTAAAAGGGGATGCGCGTTATATGGCGAATATACCTAAAAATTGAAAAATTTAGTTTGAAAGTATAGGTGCGCGTTATACACCGGTGCACATTATACGCTGGATTTTACGGTATATATATATACATATTAATTTTGATTCAATATAATATTTATTTATTGGCCAGTCATTTTCAATGTTCTGCATGTATTTATTCCGGATTGAAAATTGATATATATGTATATTACTGTTAAATTGGATATATTAGGTAATGCGCACATTGCCTGATTTTCGATCTTAACTAGAGCCAAGCCACAAATTATTGTGCAGAAAATTGCTTCATTTTTCACGTTACTTAGTTAATATGCTGATTTTGTTGATTATTTTTATACATTAACCACAAGACTCTCATTAAAATCCAAACGCAATCTTTGCTTGAACAAAATAATGTTTTAGCATGCTTAAAATAACCTTTAAAAAAAAGAACTCTGTGAAATTAGATACTACAATCAGAAGCATATTGTACTTTTAATCCATAAGAAGTAATCTCTTATAAGTGGATTGTAAATAAAATTTATTGACAATATTAATGGTTAATTTCTTTTAATTATTCTTTAATTCATACACTAATGAATTAATCTGATCGAATTAAAATCAATGAACAAAGTAGAATAGAAATAATTAATTAAATGGTATATAAAATGTTGTATTTACAGAAATGAATTTTGTAAAAACATGATATATTATGCTTACTTGTTAATGCAATCTAAAAATCTGTGACATCTTCAGTTTCAAAATAAATAAATTTTACAAGCACTCTTATTTGTGACAACACTAAGTTTTACAATCACATTTTCTAGAATCCTGTCTAATGCCAATTATTATATTCTGCTAATGGCAAAACATCATTATCACATGCATCAGGAAGCAGTAGGAAATTAAAGAAATTGACTTTTGCATGAGAACAATTAATATTTTAATGTATTAATTTCAGAAAATACAGAAAATTCTTATTTTATCAATTAATCTGTACACAAATAGAGCAAATCTGGTAATCTGCAAATTGGCTAAATGTGTATTTATTGCCATTAAAACTTTAGTAGTAACATATATATTTGACAAATGTTGATATTCACTGTAAATGTCATCATTCATACACTCATTTGCTGTATGTCTGAAACATTTACTAAATATCATTATTTTTCACTTACACGAGCAAATGTCAGTACTTAGCATGCACTTTTATGTAATGAATGTTAAATACAGATGTTTTTATGTTTAAAAAATGCAACTTTTTAATGTATGAAATAGCTTGAAATAAGATAAGTAATATTATGATGCATGCTATAGTGGGAGGGGGGGAGATTAAGTAGCAGTACGTGTAAATAAGTTTTTTAATCTAAAATGAATGGTTCATTCTATATCAAAAAAGAAAATAATGCATATAATAAATCTACACATAAAGTGTGTGACTAATATTAAGTAATTTTATTGCAACAATTTAAATGCCATGACACACTGAATTGCACAAGAATTATTTGCTTTTTGCAACTGTATATGTTTGCAATTGATACCACTTTGTATCAGTTCCTTACCTTTTACTTCTCAAATCAGTTGCAGCTGCTTTTCTCAATGATCTGTATTCCAAGCAATTCATACTCATAAAAATAGTTATTTGTTAGATTCTATGTAATTTATAATTATTAATATTAACAAAAAAAAGTTACTCTGATTTTTTATCAGTTTGTCATAAAAACATTTTATTCATTTTTAGCAAGGAAGAGTAAGTAAAGCATTTATAAAAACTTCTACACCTAGGATTTATATTCTAATAATTGAATAAAGCTTTATTCAAAACTTGCAGCACCGGTTCAACACCGAGTATTTTAGCCATGTCAGGTATTCAGTAGTCGTGAACTTCCCACCAAATTTATCTTTGTTTGTTAACATATACCACCAATGATTCAAATCTATAATAATATAACCAAATATTCCATCAATCATTGATATGTGTTAACATTCATTAGAGAATATTGACATTATCTAATTTTAGTCTTTCATGGTAACTTACATGTATAAATATCATTCATATTTCAGACATGTAATTGTTGAAAAAAAATTGTAGTACTTATCCCAAATTTTTCATTTTATTATTATTTAATTTTATTATTTAAATGTACATTAAAAGCATTTTTTTATGTCTAGAAAATAAAATCTAATTTGATTTAATCAAGAAGTGAATTCTGATAAAATACTTTTTTTAAAAAAATTATTCTAAAGATTGATTTTTTTTAAATCCTTAAATAATTTTTTAGAAAATTGTTCATATGTATGTACAAAATTCATAAATTCAATTTTATTATTTTCTGTTTATTAAGAGCCTTTGATGTAAATTGTTATGGTCATTTGGCATTTAAAGATGTACTTTATGGTCTTGCTGCTATGAACCAGAGTACACCACATGGAGGTGCTCCAGCTGAAATGCGCTGTAGATACATATTTCGGTACTACGATGGCAATAATGATGGTGCTCTGGAAAATTCTGAGTTCAGGTATATTTGATACTTATATATGGCTTCTAATGATTATCTCAAATATTGTTAAAATAAAAAAATTCGAAAATGACTAATTTTTTTTTTAGTAAGAAAATTTATATTAAATCTTTTTTTTATCCCTAATAATTTTAATCTTTTGAAAATGTTTTAAACATTAATTTAAATATATTAAATGACAAGTGTGTCAACTTGGTAGCTGTGAGGTTGCATACCCAGCTTGCGGGTTTGATCCCCGCTGAAGTCGATAGATTTTCTGGATACAAAAATTGTAAGAATGCATGTCATATGATTATGTGACATGTAAAAGATCCCTTGAGTATCAGTTTGGCTCTGGTACACATGGCAAAATTAAATCACTGCAATATTTTTCATCTGATGAGAGTTTGAATTGAATAAAAAATTCAAATGTCACAATTTGGTAGCGGAAGCCACCAATGAAATGGCTTCCACTGTTAGGGACTTGCCAGGTCTGCAAATGGCTTAGCTACCAAAATGCAGCCCATTTGAAACACAACAGCATTTTAAAAGTTTTATTGTTAACATTTTAATGTGTGTGTGTTTTTTTAATAAGTTCTTTACTTTTGTCTTGAAAATCCAGAAAATAGTATTCTTTATTGATACAGTAATTGGATTGTGGTTCCCCCATTTGTGTTTAATTTAGGATCTCCCTTAAGAACTATATAGATATCCTTCATTTCAGATTTTACATTCTTTTAAATATGCTAAAATCATTATTATTTACTATTTCAATATAATCAAAATGTTTTATCCTGAGATGTATACGTTATTGTATTTTTTGTGTACATTAAAAAATGCAAAATTTTGTACTGAATGATGGTAGGGAATTTATTTCATCGGTTAAACTAATATAAAATATGACGTATATGTGACATGTGATACTTGTAAAATGAATGCAATGAATATTCTAAGAATAATCTTTCATTTGATTATAAATGGCTATATCTTTAAAATCTAAATTTCATGTACAAAAGATTTTTTTTTCTTTTAAAGGTCAATGATTTCTGATATAAATGCTATGCGGGAAATTATATTGAATGAGGAAGCATTGGACAAAGCAGTGGAAGAGCATTCAAAGTTAGTAATTAAATTCTTAAAAAATGTTAGATACTGTAATGCATTATGTATTCAGTTTATTTAGAGTTTCTCACTTATGTTATTAATTCTTTATTAGTAGATGGAAAAAAAATTCTGTAGAATCAAATATGTCTATCCTATCTACTTTATTCATATTTGTATGTCTTCATAGATTGAAAACAAAGGGTTATTTTAGATTATATTAATTTGAAGCATATTACTTTACTTTCAATAAGTAGATAAATAAAACTGTTATTCCAAAGTTGGTACTTTTAGGAAATGTGATGTATTTTTAGCCATAATAAGATATGGACATTCGTTATTTAAAAATTTTGCCTAATTTGAAGTGTTGTGAGTAATGTTCTTCATATTTTTTAATATAAAAACCCTAGATGTGATGTTTATAAATAAAAGAATTATTTGAAATTGGAAATCATAGATTTATTCATATATTTATTGATCTCATGTTATCCTTTTCATATTTTAGAACATTTCAGCTTCAAGGCAAAATGAAGTTAGTTCTCACAAATTTTCTTCAAACAGTTGGTCAATTGAAATTCAGAGGAACATCAAATTTATTTAGATCTCCAGAATCAATATTATATGCAATTTATAATAAAAGGTAACTTTATTGCAGCGATATTATTTATAAAGTTGTAACCATTGTAAAAATTTTGTCAATAAGTCAACATTTTGTACTTTTATATTTTTATTGAACTTTTTTTAAATTTAAATTATATTTTTACATACATATTTATTCTTAATCTGTGTGAAAATGCTTAAAATTGTTTTTTATAGAGGTTTAACTGCTCAAACCAGAACAGAAAATTCTGCACCAAATAAAAGACTTAGAGAAAACTCCCCAGGTACAATTAAAATCTTCTGTTGAATTTTTTTTTAATTCTAATAATATTTATTAAATTATTTACATATTTCAGGATATATTTAAAAAAAACTTTTTGTGCTTCTTATTTCCTGTACTTATTTCTTTAAAAGATCTATGTTATTATCTTAATTAAAGTTTATTCTAGTTTAAAAATTTTAGAATCGGTAGAATAATAAGTGGTTTTTATAAGTAAACATTTTTGAAGAAAAATTAAAAATTTAATGCCTTTTATTTTTTTTTCTCTTCCAATTTGTAGTTGATTAAACATTAAAATATCAATAAAAGTAAAAAATTAATGAAGCAAATTTTTAAAAACTTTAATTTCCAATATTAAATTTTTATTATGAAGTTAGTTTTTATTTATTAAAAAATAAAAATATAACATTGATAAAAGGCACAAATAGAGTTAAAATTTTTAATGTGACAGTGATAATTTCATCATGAGATAATATTCTATCAAAATCTTTTTTGTAAATTGTTTTGCAAAATTTTACAGACGTTAGTATTCTTATTAAATTACTTCATTGCATTTAAATCATTATCCCCTTCCTTTAAATCAAAGTATGGCAAATTAATTCATTTAAATTAATCAATTTTATAAGAATTTCAATATATATATATACACATTGCATTGATGTTTATAAGTTAAGGTACAAACACATTTTTGCTGATTTTATCAAAACCATTAAGCCAATTGAAGTAAAATTTAGTATGAAAATATTTAAAAAAATTATAGAAAAAATAAAAGGATAATAAAAAGTTAATGATACTTCCTCATGATTATGATTGATGCTTATGAAAGCATAATAGTCTAAAAATGAAGTAGCAAAGTGGCACTTGTGTCCCATATGGGATATGATTCACAGCAATGCAACTCTCACAATAAACTTGCATGCTGTTTACAATGATGTTTTGGGACAATAAATCCTGTTCCTTTTCCAAGGCAATGCTTGGCTTTGAGAGTGTTCATAGAGCAGGTGGTGAGCTGCAATTGCTCTGTCAAAAACATCTTAAACATGCTCTATATGATTCAGGTCTGGAAATTTGGCTGTCCATTCTATTCCCTGAAGATCTTCTTCTTGAGTTATTTTTCAACCAGCTGGATGACTGTTACTGTTTGTAAAAAATTAACTGTGTGCCTACTGCCCTTCTGGAAAGCATTATCTTTAGACCTCAGAGCAGTTAAAATGACCTTTTGAAAGATGTGCACTTATAAATGTCAATCCCACATTGCATATGCCTAGACCATAACAGTACAACCTATACAGTGGTCCACTTCTATGTTATTGGAAAGATGATAGGGAATCCCTGATTCACCCAGTACATGAATTCATGGCAAATCAATGTTCAGATTGAATCATGACACAGCAGCAAAGATAACTTGGGTTCACTACTTCTGTGTCCAGCAGTTTTCCTATGACCTGGAATGAGTGGGATGCACATCATTGGTCTCCTAGCTTAAACCTTTGCCTCATTAAGCTTTCAGCAAACAGTATACCACAATTTAGGTACCTAAGGCAGCATAAAGTTCATTTTCAAGTAAGCTATCACCCTTGACCCCATTGTGCCTGAATTTAAAACCCTCCCCGACAAAATTTCCCATTCTAGAGATGTTTCCCAAAATGCATAAAGACGATGGAGATTAAAGCAGTTGACCTTTTTTAAAAATACAGCTCAACCGCTTTTGAGAATCTTACTTGAAGGCAAAAAAAGCATCTCTAGAATAGCAGGATTTTACATGCAGACCGCTTGGAGGATTAAAGCCAAATCGTAGTCATTCTGACTTGTGAAACTTCTTATGCATCCTGTTACAAGTCTTCTGGATATTGTTTTAATCTCATAGAACTGGTTCCATAATCTAGAAACCCATTTGGGGACATATTGAACCATCTTGCTATCTCTACTTGGGATTAACCTACTTTCAATCTCTCAACTGCTCTCCATCACATAATTCATCATTCAAACACTATCTTTATACTATTGTCTGTGAAAGTTTCAGAAAGAATTGTAAGCCTTTAGAAACACAATCAAAATTAAAACTGTCCAGAGTAGTGTTTGAAGTATTTGTCTTATATGTTTTTTTGTGGCTGGGGTAGCCAAGTGGTCAAGGTATCGAATCATGGCTGGCGTGTCATGAGTTCAAGATTGTACCAGCACAGGTATCGTCCTCGATACTTGACCATTGCACAAAATTAGGAGGTCCGTTACCATTAGCCCTCTTGTTTCTTTATAATGCAATGTTAATATAACTCACTTTGAGGACCCCTTGTGGCCGTGGTAGTCGAGTGGTCAAGGTATCGGATCGGGTCCCTTTTTCCCAAATTCGGCCCCGTACCATTAAAGACCCACCGGGAGGGGGGCGATGCGCAAAAAATCGAGAGTCAAACTTTTCCCATTAGTGTGGTATGGTAGTTAGGGGGAGGGGGTGCCAGCCAGGTGTCGCCCCTTTTTCACTTGACCATGGTTCAAAAATTTTTGTTGTCGCAAAAGCTGTCGTGTAGCTGAACAGTGCGTTAATCTTCACTCTCTCACTTATATGTTTTCTTAATTTATATAAAATAAAAGAGATATTAAATCTGATTTAATAAGACCTTTTCTTTTTATCATGTTCTCCAATTTTCATTAAAAACAGCTCAGTAGTTTTTGAAGAATCCATGAAATCTGTCGTTTGGTTCTTAACTTTTGTGTGTATGTATATACACACACAAAGGTCTTATTTTTGGCCTATACTGCCTTGCTGTATTTCTATTTATTGCTTTGTTTTATTAGATTTGTGGCAAGTTTGTGTATGGTTATTGGTTATATATATATCTAATGCTTTTAAAACATTTTAATTGCAGTTTTATGTATTTTTTAAAAGTAAATATACAATTTTTTTATGCTGTTTTTAAGGATATTCTTTCTTTTTCAAATAACTTTTTTAAAGATTCTGTAAGTTTTAAATATCAGAAAATATTGTTTTTTGCAGATGATATTTTAGAAAAATTGAATGGAGCTATGTTTGAAAAAAAGTATGATTTAGCTACACATTCTGTTAAAGTCAGACGATCTGGTGCATTGGTTGGAATAAATTCACTCTGGGATATGGAAGGAACAGCTGCTCTTAGTAAAAGTGTCAAATTTTCTTCAAAACTAAGAATTGAACGAGTTTCATCTGTAGATTCATTCAATCTTCAATCACAAGCAAATGAGATGCTTCAAGGGCTTTCTTACTTCGAACACTGCATAAAGAAAGATTCTTCATCTAATCGCACACCAAAGGAAGCATTCAGCTGGGGGTCCACTGATCGAGAAGCCCTAGGAAGGTGTCTAATAAACATCTGCCAAACAGCTTATGATATTATCAGTAAAGAAGACAGGCTACTACATGTGAGCTCCCCTGCATATGTATTGGGTGATATACATGGAAATTTTTCTGACCTGGTATGCTTTGAAAAAACGTTATGGCGTATGGGTCCCCTTCTCACACCTGCAAGTTTCCTCTTTTTGGGGGATTATGTTGATCGTGGTCAGCATGGAGTGGAGGTAATCTTTGTTCTGAATTATTATCTTATTTTTTGATGTAACAACAAAAATTCTGCCTTTTTTTTTAATTCTAGAGTACAGATTATTTTACTTGTCATTTTAATTTTAAGCATTTGTTTGTTAATAACATATCCTATCATTAATGCATAAATAATTATTTTTCGCCTTAGCTTATATGTAAAAAAAATTCATGCTTGTTTAAACAAAATAATATAATTATTTTGCTTTTTTGTCCTTTGATAGTTGAGATTATATCATTGCTCTTTTTTTATTCACTTCTGTTTATTTATCATTGTATTTTATTTGATAATGTGATGAACCTTATATTGCATTCTTGCAGTAATAAATTATATGTATTATTCACAACCATTATAAATCACCTAAGAGATTAAAAGAACTTTTCTTAAGTTTTTTAAAAGATTTGTATTTAATAATATGAAATCCATCTATATATATATAAATAGATTTCAAAAAAATTCATACTGTTTAATCAAGTATCGTGTATTGTTCAAGGATTGTCTCCTTATTTGAAGAAAATTTTGATATTTATTTTTTCTACAATAAAATAAACACAGTAATCTAATAATAAGATTGCATATAACAGAAACTGGAATTACCTGAAAGTGTGTGAGTTTGATTCCAAATTTTACCTAAAAGGGTAGTTGGACTAAGACTAAAGATTAAGTTTAATTTGTCTGTATTCTTGTAAGCAAAAAGAAAAATAAAAGATACAAATAATTTTATGGTTTTCATTAGAATTGGAAAAAATAGATTCCTTTGATAAGGTTCAAATGGAACAAAGTTATGATGCTAATAAATGGATTTATTATTATCATTGACTTAACTTTAAAAAAAGACTTGACATCTGTATTCAAAGTCCTTATGGCATTGTGTATAAATTGCCAGAGAAATGTGTCAATTCAGATGTTGACTTCATTGCTGAACTGCGGTTTGAAATTACGAAGTCCATTGCCAAAAGTCCTCATGTTTTCCTAAGTAGATCAATCATAAAACAATTGATCAAATAATTATATACATCTGTTCTCTATTTTCCACATTTATTCCTAGCTTTTAAAGTATTGCCATTTTCATAATTTTTAAATGAGTGATTTTTAAAAAGTGTGAGAAAAAACCTTCCTTCAAAATAATATTTTAAATAATTATTTGTATTAATTTATATAAATACCATATAAAAATATTTATTCGTTTTTTTTATATTTATATATATACAGGTTATTGCTTATCTCTTTTCGCAAAAAATCTTAGCACCAGAAAAGTTTTTTCTATTGAGAGGAAATCATGAAGTTCGTCAAGTTCAACAAATGTTTACATTCTACAGGTACATTTGATGCTCTTTTATAGTACTCTTCTACTAATAACAATACATATATATATATATTTTGACAAAATAAATATTTAAGTGATGTGATTTTTTTTCATTTTTAATATTTCAACAAATCTTCTGGCTTTTTATATTGCTTCTATTTTTCAAATAAATTTCATAGATTTTATTTGACTTTTCAGGGAATGCTTGACAAAGTTTGGTGATTGGTTTGGAAATGAAGTTTGGAATGCCATAAATGATTGCTTTGATGTCATGCCTCTAGCTGCTGTAGTTGATGGAATGGTACATTTTTAGAAAATCAAAAATTCTTGCACTATGTGTTACTTATTGTATTTTTAATAAATGACTCTAGGTTATATTTACATATGGTTAGGTGCCCCTTAATCATGTTTTGCACTATTTAATTTGAATTATGGGGAATATAATTAATATCACTTCATAAGTTTGGTTTGTCTTTGTATTTTTTATTTACTATTGCTCTTTATTTTATTCTTGGATATTTTATCTATATTCTGTTATCATTATGTTTTTTCATTTAATGTTCATTTTGAGGGGGAACATTCTGAACATACTAAATTACAAGTATTTATTAAATGTAGTAATATTTTTCCAAAATAATATTTATTTTATTGAATGGAATAAAGCACTAAAAAAACAGAACTGGAGGCAGCACATTAGGGCAAGATCTGAATGGTACACTCTCTCAGCTGAACATTTTTTAACCGGGGCTTACATTTGTATCATGAATTGTTTTCTATGTGCTAACTTTTTAAAGCCATCAGAATTAGATTGATTGAATTTTGGGTTGTATTAATTTCACTTTAAAATATGCAGAAAATTTTTTTTAATGTGCTTTATATGTTTAGTTTCTGGCGAAATTCACTTTTTTTAAGTTTGAGGTGTTGTCTTTTATTTACCCTTAAAATAAAATGTCATTGATATTTCATGCCTAGATGCATTGCAAAATCATAAAATAGTAACATTGTTTTATTGAACTTTCTTGTTTTTTTATTTTTGTAAAAATATACTTAATTTAAAAATTTAAATATGTATTTTATATCTTGTTCTTATTTTCTATAAGTCTGATTTCAGAGTAAGAAACAAAAAATACGATGCATCTCAATTAGTATAAAAACCCTTCATTATTTTTAGATAATTGGTTCCATGCTAAGCCATTTAAAATAAGACTGTTTCACATTCTTAAAAATCCCTAAACTCTTAACTTAAGCTTTTTTACAAAAAGAGAAAGAAAGAAGGAAAAGAAACAAATGATTGATGTTTGATGTGATTAGAGAATTTATATTAACTTTTATTAGAGGAATTTTCTGTTCATAGCGCAAAGAATCTCTTGAGAGTTTGTGGACTTTTACAGCTTTAACCATGTCTTCAACATTCCAAGCTTTTCTTATTTTTATCTTTTTTCTAATATTTGAATTAGTTTTAAATTTGATTTCCATGCTTACCTGGATCTTACTCCTTTTTTTTTCAATCATTTTATTTATGCTGAGTGTGTTTTTATGCCATTATTTTTTTGGTGATTATAAAATTTTACTGCTCAATAAATGTGTAGTACTTAATTAGATATTAATGTACTTGATTATGAAATGAATTACAATAGAAATACTAATGCTTTTATTAATCAAATGTGAATAAAGCTAATTGAAAAAAAGAATTGTTTCTCTCCATTGCTCAAATAATTACTTAGGATGGTACAAATAATAGATTTGAAGGAGGTGGATATTTATTATGGCCAAAGAAAAATAAAATAAAACTCTTGGCAATTCGCTTCTAATAATTCAGCAAAATTCAAAAAACATATATTTCTGTATTTTAAAATACAGCTTAATAAAATCTATTTTTAGTCACCATTACTGTGTAATAAACATCATATGATTATATGCTTATACTTATCCATCAGTAATTTTACCCAAAACTGTTATTTTTGTATTTCTAAAGTTGGTTGGATAAAGCTGTATTTGTGCATAAATTCTGGTTAAAAATTATAAAATATTGCTGGATATACTTTATTCTGAATTTCAAAGTAATATTTTTTTCAGAAATAAAAGGATTAAGAATTAGCTTGTTTCTTTCAGGTATTTTGTGCTCATGGTGGAATCCCACCTCCTTGGTATGGTGGGGGTTCAATCAATGTCATCAATGAAATTCCAAAACCACTGCCAGATCCAGAAAAGGAAAGCCCTTTAGCTTGGGAATTGATGTGGAATGATCCAATCAAGTATGATTTGCATAATTAATTACTTAGAATTATATACGATAGTTTTTTTTATTTTAATCATAAGAATCTTAATTTTGATAATTACAGAAAATTTCTAATACAAAAGGACATTATTTATTATATTTTTAGTTAATTATATTGTAATTTTTTTATGTGTATATATATTTTTTTTATTTACAGTATGTAAAACACACTGTTAAATTCTGTAGTGTTAATCATGAGTGTAATACATGTTACCAAATCTGGAAAGATTTTATAATTGATTCTTTAAAATATCATTGATAACTTAAAGCAAAAGGCTGTAATTAAAAACAACTTAGGAATTATTAAAATCATGAAGGGAAGATTTTTTCTGTACACAATTTCAGTTTAAAAGATCTTTTTAACTGCTTAGATATTGGTGGTATAATTTAAGTTCTTGTGCCAATATATGATAAATATCATTTAAATGATGCAATTGACCAACCTTTATTTACATATTTTTGAAGTAGACAATGCTGATGATGAATTCCACTTCCTTTAACCATTACATAAATGATTTGATTATCTTTTGTAAAAATATTGAATTTGAACCAAATATTACATTGTACATTAATTACTTTTTAACCTATTAAAAACTAACTATAACTCAAAGAAAGTTGAATTTATATTGATAGATAGTTGATAATAGATTATTTAGCAATGTTATATATATATATATATATATATAATGATAAAATGGCAACAATTTAATTCTGTATAATTAAGGTAATTTTTTGGAATAGTATGTACTCATTTATAGAAATGTATTACATTTTTTACTTCAAATAATAATTTTACCACACACAAAATAGGCAAATTCAACAACAGTAAAAAATCCTTTTATTATTGTTTAGATGATGACTATTTCACAAATTTCTTTAAAACATACATCATGAATGCATTGATTTTATGTGTGTGAAAATTTTATTTTCCAAATCTAACACAAACAAAACAATTGGATAATAAAGTCAACATGTCAGTTGATTTCTGTGAAAATTAAGATGATTTTTTTCCCAAGGTTACTTTTCACAGGGTTTGCACTTTCTGTCAAACATGCATTGCGTATGATATCTTGGTAGTAGTTACATGTTTACATTTAAACTTATTTTTCGTTATCTAAATCCTAAAGTTTGGTTAATCAATAATAGTTAACATTCATTTCATGATTTTTGTTTCTTTGAATTCTTTTGTAAATGCAATCTTCTATACTACTTGGATATTGAAACCTCATTCATTTATTTTAAAGTTTTACTTATTGTACTCTGTTATATTTTGATATTGAGTTGCATAAGAGGAAGGTTTATCAAAAAGCTTATTCGATTCTTAGCCTAAAATTGCTTTTTATTTTAAAAGTCTCCATCCTTATATTTCGTGTTACATTTGACTTCTTTTAATTTCACATTTTTTTGTTTTGAATTTTTAAAACTATTCATTTTTTTTTTCTATTTATATAATTAATATATTTAGGTTAGAGTAGCCTGTTTGCACGGTTACTAGTTTAATAGCATTAGTTGTGGGCTCAAGATAAAATCTCAACAATGACTTAGAATGATGAAAATTGCTACATATTATATGTATTCACAAGTTTTATATGGTGTGATACGAAATTTGCGAGTGAAGAATGAGTAAGTAGTGACTTCAGCATTAGTAATAATATGTTAGAAGCCCAAAAAATTTTTATCTCTTTCATTTTTAAAACTAGTACATTTTCATACTTAGTGTAAAATTTTTATAAATTTTTTTACTACCTCATATAGTACTGAGAGTGTGAGTACTCCTATTGATGAGAAAACAGAAGCCATGGGTTTCTTACCTAATATGAAAAGAGGCACTGCTCATGTTTTTACCAGTGAGGCTTTGGAAAATTTTCTTACTACTAATGGTTTGTCACATGTCATTCGAGCTCATGAAGTCCAACAGGCTGGGTTTAAGGTAAATTGATTTGAGTAAATTTATTAAAATTATACACTTTACATGCATACAATGAATTTTTATTACAAAAATTATCTGATTTTTACATCCTAAAGAAAAAATGTCATGGATCGAATTTTCTTTACGGTAAGTGATCGCAGTAGTTGTGTGGCCATGGTTACAAGCTTGTAGCCAGTGATATTTCAGTCAAATCATGGGTATGAGCAAGGATGTCTTAAGGCATGGGCCCATGTCCTCAGCCTTAATAAGATCATGATTCGACTAATTTCAACTGTAAAATATTATTTCCAGTTTTACTCTCCGAAGAATGAGGAATTTCAGATGATATGTCACCCAGCTACATGTGATGACCGTCGGCCATGTGTAGGCCTAGGCCTACCAATATACACCACTATTACTCATTCAGTCAAAAGGTGGTAATTGATTGAGTCAGTTAGTGCAATTTGTAAGTCATACACATTTATTTGTTTTAGGTTATTGTTTGTACAAATATTTGACGATGTGTACTATGTATTGCCTACTTTTATGGGTCATAGATGGGGTCTACATTTGTGAAGGGTCCCAGGGCCTACTTTTGCATAGGGACCCAGGGTCTACTATTGCTTAGGGGCCCAAGGCCTCAAGAAGTCTTAAGACATCCCTGGGTATGAGTCTCAAATCAATTTTCATATTTTATGCATTATTTGAAGAATAATGCATAATATGTAATATCTATATGTATATATGCATAATGCTGTAATATCTCCAGAATGGAAACTTTTTTTTTTACTCATTCTCTATTCTGTTTCAAAGTTTATTTTAAAAAAAAAAACATAATTGAAAGCTTTTTAATAAATGCTTTTAGTTGCCTCTGATATGTTAAAAGCAATCTGTGTGACAAATTTTGATTGGAAAAATATACCTTGGCAAACATATCTTGCTAAGAAGTACTGACATATTAACAAAAACAGATCAAGTAATGGCTTTAATAATTAAGTACTGAAAATGTAGCTCATATTACACAAAAATTATTTGCTAATTTTTTTGTCTTATATATCTAATTATTTGTTAATTTAACTTTTAGGTACAACTCAATGGCAAACTTCTTACTGTTTTCTCTTCCTCCAAATATTGTGGTGGTTCTAATGAAGCTGCCTGCGTACTTGCAGACCGTTTGAAATTGAGGACAATTAGACTTGATACCTCATAAACAGTTATTCATTATATACAAAGCTTTAAATTGCCAATGATATTTTGGTCATAATTTTATTAAAATTGTGAAGTCAATGAGCTTATTTTTATGTAAGTATAGATCCTGTTTTTAACATATAAAGGTTTGTACCTCATCTGCTGTACAGTATTAATTTTAAATGTTATCTTACAGTCAGGAAATCATTTAAATTATATCTTTATGTGTATATATATAAGTATTTGTTATGTATGTAAAAATTAATACTGAACTTTTGTCATTGAGCACACACTTTTTGTTACATTTTTTTTTTTCATTTATACTTTGTATTAGTAAAATAAGAATATTTTTGTTTACAAACAAGTTCTTTTATTGTAGTTATGAAAACATGAAACAAAGGTAAAGTTACTATCAAATTCCACTTCATGTAAATTAAAGAGTAAATCTTTAAAACGTTCTGTGTTTTGGTTTAATTGTATCTTGTGAAATGTTAAGTGTTTGTAACTGTAATGTCTTTACAGTTATTGAATTGTTCCTACAAACATGCCTGTATGTTTTTTGCTTTGTTTTAATAACTTTATGTTTAAAAATTGGTGCTGAAATGTATGTTTTTTTTTTTTAAATTTAAGTACTTTGTTGAAAATAATTACTTTATATTATTGTAAAAAGTTGTTATCCAATTACTTGTTAATTTCCATTAAAATAAAAACATCAGACATTATATTTATCACATTTGAAAATCATAAGCATCTGTCTGTTCATAATAAATTTTGCTTTAAATGAAAGCTTTCCAAGTTCTGAAAAAGCTGAAGCTTTCTGAAAAATATTCTTCAATGACCAGGACATTAATTTTCATATCTATTATTACTAAAATTTCTGTTTAAAGTTTCATACAAGATGTAAAATAATTTCACAATATTTTACTTCTCAGAATTTATTTTCGATATCCCACTTTTAACTGAACTATTGACATTATGAACAAAATCTACGCAGAATGTTTTCAGATATTGTAGTCCATATAATAAATAAATGCCTTTTATTACTTAATTATGTTTTTACTGAAAAAATATTTTTTTTTAAGTGTGTATTCCTTAACTTGCATCCTACATGTTAGTATTGTTCGTTCATAATTTTTTGTATTTTTAATGGAAAGTCATAATTTTCTTTTAAAAAATTTCATCAACATATTATAAATTTGCAGATTTATATATAGATTTTGTGTTTAGAATTATTACTTAATGTTAGTTATTTTGTAATAATTATTTGCACTGCCATACAAAAAGTGTCAATATCAAAATAAAATTTATATTTTTTTATATAATTTCTTGTGTATATTAATGTATAGTGAGATGTGTTTATAAATTGTATGAAAATTATGTCATATATTTAGTATGTAAAAGTCTTGTAGTTATATATATAATAAGAATTGTGCTCTACCTATAATTTTTTTTAATTGAAACGAAAATTATTAGTAAAAATTTATGTGCGATTCACTATTTATTGTTGCAGAAAAATGAAAATTATTTTAGATTGAAAGTCAGGGGAACAAATATTATTATAGCGGATTTATGTCTCAAATGAAGCGTGTTCAAAAAAATGAATTTTGTTAGCTTTGAAAGCTGTTCTGATGATTTTCTACTCATATGAATTAACTTCTATAAATAATACAGCATAAGTTGTAATTCAATTATATATAAATTCCTACCCACTTTTCCATGGTTAAAGTTTTCTACCAATGTTGCTTAACACTAGAACAACCATCAATGTCAATTTGACACTGGAGCCTGTTCAGTTTGTTCTTTTTGCAATTTTCCAGGGAATTTGAACATTTTTCATGACTTTTAATTATTTTCCATGGTAATTACGCAGTAAAAATTTTGTGGTTCTAGGTTAATTAGGTGAAAATTTACAACTAAATATACATAGAAGGTCCACTGGTGTCATTTCGACACCAAGGCAATTTATCATCATAATTGTCGTTCATCATTACTATAAGTAAAACAAATTTTCCAAAGTACTGTCACACATTTATTTGACCTTGAATACAGTGTTATTGCGTTAACAGTCGAAACGAATCTATTTTTCTAAAATTGTTGTGTCTAAATGTCTTGTACATCTGCTCATACAAAAAAAATTTCTTTCGATTTTCAAACCTTGTGCAGAGAAGACACCTTGAAACGATGGCATGTAGAAAAGGTCTAAGCCCTGATGAAATTGCTAATTTATTGCAAGAAATCTCTGAGAAGGAATCAGATGGGGGTGAGCTGTCTTACTCTATTTAAATTCCAATGAAGACATAAGATTGAGTGAAATTGACTGTGAAGAATCTGAAGAAAGTGCAAATATAATTCATAATCCAGTAAATCTGATATATATATATCACTAGAGATGGCACAGAATGGATACCGCATAATAGTCATGTTCCTGGCAGATTTGTGACTCGAAATGTTTTGTGACAAAGCAGTGGCCCAATAAGCTTCGTGAAACATAATGTCAACGTCATTTTTTTATGATGTAAAGAGTCGTAAAATATGTTAATTACATGAAATAATATTTAAAAGTCACAAAACTAAATCCTACTGAACAGTAGTCCTGCAATTATTTAGTCATTACAATTATTTTACATTTTTTTATATCAAAGTGACGAAACGACACCAGCGAACATTTAAGAGTAATTGAAATCCTGGACGTTCTAATGTTAAATCCATTCTGTTTTACCCATTTTATATTAGGTATGGTTTCTTGTAACTTCTTTATTTTTTTAAGAGAAAAAAAGGATGCATTTGTGAAATTAATGCATTATTGAGAATCTGAATTATATTTTTACCTTAGTTGCAAGTTTTAACATCTTCAAGGAATCATTGTTTAACAAAAACTCCTAAGTTCCCTATGTCTATAAATTGATGTTATTTTAAATTAAATTATAATAAGTGGAAAATTAACCTCTTTTCTGTGTGTATATTTGTATAGTTGATGCACTAAGTACTATAGATTAAGGTGGTTTTTATCCCTTAATTATATTCCTTAATTATGTGTTATTTTCTTTTTGTTTGTTTTTTGTTACGCACATATAAATCAGAATAGAAGTTGTGTCTGTTGCTGTGAGATAAGGTTTATATAAATATATATATGTATATAGGGTCGGACCTCTATATAACAAAGTCGCTAAATCCCGGAAAAAAGTTTGTTATATGGAAAATTCATTATATAGAGGTTCATCATTTAAAATACTCTATAAACCACGTGAAACAAATTTTAAATTCATAAACACTATGTATTAAAAAAAATAATTATTCACACCTTTTTTAATATTAATATATGTTTATTTTATATATCTTAACCATAAAAAAAAACTGCAAGGAAAACAAGAAAAAAGACTGTCAAAGAATACGCTGTATTTTCCATATTAAGAAAATAATTTATATTAAAATTAATGAATTTGAAGGACATTTTCTAATTTAAAGCATACGAGTAATTATTAAACATACATTATTTTATAATGGGGACACGGGACAGCTCCACTGAGTGTGAAAGAGGATATTGAAGATGTTTCTAGTGAATTGGACAATTGGGTTAAGGGTTGCACTTCTTGGATGAAACGCCCAGAACTCTATTGCTCTCAGCTAGTTAGGATGTAATAAAACCAGTTCAAGATTTATGACCACCATAAAAATAAAATGTGTTAAAGAGAGAATAACTTAAAATGTTCAGAAATACTTTGAAAATAGGGAGAGAAAAAAATTGAATCACAAAAGAAAAAGTTCATTATATAGAAAATGCACTTCGCTATAGAGAGGTTATTTTATGAAGAAAATCGTGAAATGTTCAAGGTTCCAGGAAAAAGTTATCTATATAGAAAAATTCGCAATACAGAGGTTCGACTGTATATACATATGGCTAACTTATAAGTGTATCCTATAATCATTGAAAATATTAAGTTAAAAATGAAATTTCAAGGACTTAAAACTATTCTAGTCTATATTGAAGATTCAAATATGTATTCCATGTTTTATAACTGATAATACATTTATTACAAGCTAATATTTTGATGTATCAAATGGAATTAATCCTTATAGTATTATGAAGGATTTTTTTCCATCAATTTATGCAATAAGAATCAGAAAGAGATCAGGTTTTTAATCCTGTAACATTTTCTAAAAAAAAAAGAATGTGCAAGCCAGTTAAAACTGTTGATGTATTTATTTTTATTGATATTGTATCCATGATTTTTGTTGTGTAATGATTTTGTATATTCTGTGCAGTTGCATATCTTTAAGTTTTATTTAATATCACTAATTCTAAAGGTTGATCAATTCTGCATGTTTAACACTACTGGCCACCAAAAGTTAAGGTACAATATGTTTTTCAAATCTCACCATTAACAATGCTTATTTATTGCTTATATGAATGATAGCAAGAAACTTTAGTATTTAAAAACTGATACAAACCCTTTTTATATTAAAGAAATTGAGACTTGTATTGAAGTGGATGAAAAAAAGGAGCAAAAATCAAACTGTCTCAATTTTGTGTGTGATTTTTGATCTCCGATAGTTATTGGTAATTTCATCAACAATGTCCTGGAGAGTTTAGCAATGGCAATAGAAATTATTATGGTAAGAAAGCACTTTTATCAGAAGAGGAATATATTCACATGTTAAATGAACTAATTTGTGACACAGATGAAAATGATAAACTATTTTCTAAGGAGTTAGAAAGTTTTTTTTTCTTCTAGTGATTTCGATACCGACATTTTGTCAGAGGCTAATCTCAACAAGTACTTGCCTTCTGCTTCTTATAAAAGTTTAAATCAAGATCTTGGAACCAAGAGCTTGAGAAACTGCATCCTAATACATTTATTAGAAAACCAGGAACAAATTATATTGCAATTTCGGAAACGAAATCGATTTCTTCAATATTTTCTCTCGTGATGTACTCAGTTTGATTATTGAAAAAACGGATAATTTTGCTCAAAATGCTCAAACAACTTCTATGCCAAGTTTTCAGATTAGGTACTGTAATTGAAAAAGTGTTTTTCACAATGATAGGCATTACCAAGAAGCCTGATTTGAAAATGTATTTTATTAGAAAAATCTACTGTTCACTTTATCATTTTCAATAGTTATTCCTGGAAGAGTGTTTTGAGACAGTTTCACACAAATTTTTGTATTTCACCTCAGATGAGAGTATTGCTTGAAATACTAGGACTAATCATAGGACAAATTGAAAGTACTAGGACAAATCATAGAAAATTTGAAAAACAAATTTAAAGAACCTACATACCTGAAGAAAATATTTGCATTGATTGGAAAGATGTCTCTGCTTATATCAGAGTATTTTCGAAACAAAAGGCCATGTTACTGAATAAAAATATATAAATGATGTAAATCAAACTGGTTCTGTGTGGAATTTTTAATTTAGTGTGGGAAAGACACAGAAATGTTGAGCAGCAATTGGTCTTATGCAAAAAGAATTGTAATAACGTTAATGAGCAATTTATTTGAGAAAAGGTATAATTTCTATTTGAATCACTTTTGAGTTCTCTATTGCATGTGAAATATTTGCTTTCCATAAAAATAAATATTTCAGTATTAAAATAAAAGGAATACCCAAAACTTCTTTGAAAGAAAGCTTAAAAAAGGTGAATTAGTTGTGACCCAACTAGGCCAACATGAATATCATTGCATTCAAATGAATAAAGACCTTTTTTTGCTTACAAGCATAAAAGATCCACAAATGGCCAAATATGGCAGAAAAGATAAAGTGACTGGAGAAGACATTTTAAAACCTAAATTTATTATTGATTGTAACAAAAATATGTGATGTAGTGTCATAGGAGATGGTAGTCATGACACTATTCATTTTAAAAAATATATTAACTAGCAATGAAAAATTTTTGTGTAACAATATCGATCTCTAACTTTCTTTTTGACAAAAAGCATTGTTTTAAAATGCCACTTTTCTAATTAATAATAGAAAATTTTGGAGAACTGTGAAAATTATTGTGAAGAAAAGCAGTTTTACTTTGTGTCTTGTCTTCACTTCCCCTTTAGGTGTACGACAACTTAATTGGCAGTATAGAAAGTTGATATCACCAATATATTGCAGTTGGGATGGGCACATTCTTTATTAAAACTCATTGTTGTAATGTTCTGCAACATTTTTCTTCATAAAACTGGTGTACCACATTCCCCAAAAGGGACTGACTTTTCTGCCAAGCAGTGACGTCTTAAGGCATGGACCAATAAGCCCTCAGCGGGGGGCCTCATTTGATTCTCAACTCTGCCTTAATAAGATCATGATTCAGATATTTTTTCTCAAATATTATTCCCATACATATTCTCCGAAAAGCAGATAATTTCAAACTGCATGTCAATTGACAAAAGTGGTAAGATTGTATTATTATGTGATGACCGTTGTTCATGTTTAAGCATTGGCCTAATTCTATAAACAATCATTCGATTCTCTTAGTCAAAATGCGGACATCAATCAAGCCGGTTTATGGCTAGGTTTTTGAGATTGTGAGTTGTGCACATTTATTGTGTGTGTTAAAGTTATGCAAATTACTGTCTCATGTGTATATATCAAAATTATCAATTTTTTTTTCTCTTACTTCAGTAATAAGCTGTTTAAGTGTGCAATTTCTTGTTTCTAAATTCATTTATTTTTAAATTAAACATACTCACACACAATCAAAAAAGCGTGTTGGACCTTAACTTTTGATTTTAAGTTTTACACATGGTTGCTGTGTAGCAAAGTAATCATGGCATCAGTTTCATAATCATTGTTTTAGTAGAGTCTTAATTCCACTAAAGACTAATTTGTACCAATATTCATTCTAATTTAGCAGTTATATCTTCCATTTTATGGAAGGCCTGTATAAATATTCAGTTTGTATTAAATATGTCTATGCTTTGGTTATATATTCCTAATATTACCTTGTACATACTAAATGTAAATAAAATGACTAGAAATAATTTTCATTAAAATGACGTGGCATAGAATACATTTTTAAAATACAAATTTTAAATATATATTTGAGAGAAAAAAAATGCTTTCAAAACTTTTTAATCTATTTAACTGCATAAACAATGTTTTTATCTAAAAATATTCAAAAACGTTTTAATGTATTCATAAAAACCATTTCTGTGATATGTAAAGAAAGAATTTTGCTATACAATGGTTACATTAATTATGGACTATATAATAAAAATATGTTTGCAAAAAATGCAACATATTCAAAATAAATCCTGCCAGAAAGGGGGAAAAATGTATTCTATGTTGAAAGTAAGATTTTACATTTACTTTAGTAAACTTTTACCTGTGAATAATGAGCTGTGTTCTGGGAAATGTTAGTAAATGGATATTAGATGATTGCTATATATAAAACATGTAAAATGAATTATTTAGTAGAATTTCTGTATTTTAGCTGAATTATATGTAGTTGTTCATTGTGGAGTTATATTTAGAAAATTAATATCAATGAAAAAGTATTCATGTTCTTCATATATTGTATTTAATGTGCTACTATTTGTAATAAAAAAATATAAATATATTTATCATTCATGTTTATTGTAATAAATATTCCATGAACTTTTTATCTTTTCAGGATTTTAATGTGAGCATGTTGAATGAAAATATTTACTACTGTTGCGCTTTATTGAAAATTGTATTTACACATATTGAATTCTCTCAAAATAAAAATCATTTTAAGTGATGAGTATATTTTTTCATTCTTGATTTAGAAAAGAAAAAGTATTAAAAAAAATTGTTCGTAAGTGTCTAAACAGAAGTAATACTTGTTTAAACATAATATTCTTTTTATTGATTTGTGGCCGGCTCTGTCTATCAAGGTTCGAGTTCTGATACCACTGAAAATCCACCATGTAGCTGATGCATGTTAAATCTTTCGAGTCCTAACGTTGGCATGGTCTGGAAGTTCGGGGAGTGGGGTACTAGCTCATACATTGTTCTTTTCACTTGACCGCAGTTCAAAATCATAAGGTTTGTCACCAAAAGCTATAGAGTAATTTCAAAGTGTGACGTTAAGATGCTTACTTTCTATTGATTTGCCATTATTAAATGAAATAATTTTATGTTGATAAAGAGTTTAATGAAAAAGTCTTAATAACTTATAAATAACCCTTAAATTATATTAAATTAACAAAATTTAAGTAATGTATTCTACTTGTATAATAGCAAATTTATTAAATCTAAAGAAATCTTTTCTATTATCAAAATAATAACTTAGTTTACAGCAGTTATTCTTTTCACTAAAATCAGATATCAGCAAATTACAGGAAATTTTTGAAAGTGTGATATTCTATGTTTACTTTGTTAAATTTTATTAAAATGACATACAGGTAAAGGAAAAAATAATAGGAACACCCATTAAAAATGAGTCATCCTTCGACTGTCAAATAAACGCCCACCACGTGCCGCAACAATGTGCCACCTAGTGACGGTGAAAGGGAAGATATCAGTTAAGCATTTGGCAGTATGAGAGTTGCATGAAGAAGTTCTGTTCTTAGCAAAGATCATTATATCCGACCTGTCCAATGTGAAAAGAAGCATTACAGTTGGAGCTCACCTCGCTGAAGCGTCCGTATCCAGAAGAGCCAACCTTGTGGCTCAAGGACCACTATGCCCAGGGTCTATACAAATCTGGGTAAGGTGTCTTCCGAGAAGCACAACAGTGGGCGAAAATCTAAGTTGAGTGACCGTGATAGACGGGTGTTGAAGGGTATAGTCACCCGAAAACGCAAGACTACACTGCCGCAGATAACGTCCAAGATGAATACCGACCTTCAGAATCCTGTATCCATGAAAACCATTCAACGGGAGTTGCATGCTGCAAACATTCATGGCAAAGTAGCTATTCCAAAACCATTAGTTTATGGATGGAATGCTATGAAAAGACTACAGGGTGCCGAGATCATCTAAACTGGACACAATTGCAATGGGAACAAGTCATCTGGTCAGATGAATCCTCGTTTACACTATTCCAGACCACCGGACGTGTGTTCGTCTGTCGAACACCGGTAGAAGCATTTCATGTTGACTGCTGGTTCTAACCATGAAACATGGAGGGACATTCTGTGATGGTGTGGGGTGCAATATCTTCCTGTGAATCGAGGCATCTTATTATCTTGAGGCGGATAATCATCAAAGTATTCTCGTAGATCATCTTCACCCTATGCTTCAGAACCTCTCTCTGGGAGAACGTCTTGTGTTCCAAGCGGACAAAGCCCCTGTTAAAACGTCTCGCTGTGTTCAAACATGGTTATATGGGCATAATGATGAAGTAGTACATCTAGCGTGGTGTCCCCAGTCACTTAACTGAACATCATTGAGTATTTGTGGGGTTTTAAAGAACAATGTCCTTCCTCGGTTTCCTCATCTAAAGCAAACTATCTCACCTCGAGACTGCTCTGCACGAGAAATGTGCTAATTCCGATGTACTATGTTCGAGACCTTTTATTTGTCAATCCCACGTCGAATGTGAGCTGTCATTCAGGCCAAAGGGGACCCAACCCCTTACTACTACAAATTTTTCATTTTTTCACAGGTTTTCCTATTATGTTGCCCTATACCTGTACATATTGAAAAGAAAGGGACTATCTTAATAACTTTTGCAAAGTTCATCAAAACTATATGAAATTGGTATCATGGTTAATGGCCTAAACAAATTATGATGTTAATGTATTAATTAACAGTTAATTTCTGTAAGGAATTTTCTCATTAGAGATGATTTTTTCTTCTTATCTGTTTTTCCATGTCAATTAATCAAATTTTATAAAATTCTGCTCGCATAGTTTTTATTTTTCTTCCGATCCTGAAAATGTATAAAAGTAATATAAAAATATGAATAGTTATACAGTTACAAAAAAAACCTTTCATTTTTAAGGAATTCAATTAGAATAAATGTACTCTTGTACAGGAAAAAAATTAGTGGAAATCATAAAATTCTATAGCAGATATAAGAGGGGGGGAAATACATCATTTTTATTGTTTTAGACGTTTCGAAAATGCCTATAGTAAAAATAAAAACCTATCCCAACAAAAAATAATCGAAGGCTTTTAACTTGCCTTCTGAATCCTGTTTCTGAAATCAATTTCTATGTATTTAAATAATTACTTTTGTAGATTTAACTGCGTATTTATAATAAATTATATATTGCAATTTTTTTTGTACTTTTTTATATTATTTAAAAAAAAAGAAAACTATAATACGAAGTATTTTTTTCCCTTGATATTTTTTTCAAATACCTCACAAAGAATTGAGGTTTCATTGTGAAAGATTTATTTGTGAATATCATCTCGCACATTAAAATTTTTACGTTTTAAAAAAAAATTTGGACTTCGTTCTTAATACGATAAAATGAATGTTTATATGTGTTCCTTTGAAAATGTTTTAAAAGAAATATTAGGAAGGGAAAAAAAGCAACTTTTCTTTGCGAAAATCATGTGGACGCGGTAGCCTAGTGGTTAAGGTATTGGATCGTGGCTGGCATGTAACGAGTTCGAACCCAGTACCACTAAAGACCCACCGTGTAGGGGTGCGATGCACGTTAAATCTGTCGAGAGCTCAACCGTCCTCCCGTTGGTGTGGTGTGGTAGTTAGGAGAGGGGGTGCCAGATCATGTATCGTCCTTGTCACTTGACCATGGTTCAACATTACGTGGTCCGTCGCCAAAAGCCCTCGTGCAGCTAAATAGTGCGATGTTAATATTCACTCACTTGTGTGAAAATCATAGGTTTTCTGAGTGTGTGTGTACAGACATATATATATATAATATACAATACATTTATCGTAATTAATTTAAAAATTATATAAAATAGGTTGCATGCTATTTAGAACGCATGCGATTCATACTCTATCGAAGAATTTTTTTTTGTTTTAAGATATTTTTTTCCTTGCTGATATAAATTTCGTAATTGCACCTACGTTACGGTTAATTTGGGATTAATTAAGGATGTTACGTTCTATTTTCATACTGCTGATTGTCTACTAATTATGCTTATTTTTGTTCTTCATTTTCCTTTTATGTTAAACCATATTACCTGCTGTTACTATGCGTACCATTGAAATTAAAGCGACACTGCGGATTCCTCACTGAAAGGGGTTTATTCTGCAGCTTAAACCAGGGGCGTAGCTGCCGCTGTATCAGCCGTATCAATGATATGGGGCCCCAAAATGTGTAACATTCTGACTCTTTTAAATAAGTGTCATTTATTTCTTTTCAAAAAAAAAGATCTCAAGGAATTTTGATACAAGGCCCACTCAGGACTATCCACATCAGTAGGTTAAGCGTATGGAGTATGTTAGGTAATTAAAATTTTAGAGATATGGTTAAAAACATGTCATTTTTGGCACACCTTTACCTCCAATACTGACTTCAATTGATAGTCCAGTGTAGCGGTTCTTAAACTTTCGATCACTGTGGCCCTCCAATATTTTAAACACCCCTCCCTGACTCCCAAAACATGGCTGAGTGATTTAAAGATTCCCTGAAAATCTTAAGACCGCCTCTGCTACTTATGCTGACTTTTTTAAAACTTCTTTTATCCTTTAAGAAAACAGTAAGCAATGAGTTGCAAACAAAAAATTTAATATTCTTGATCGAAATGCATGTTCTAGTAGCACTGACGTAGCTGCCTCTGAGGGGGCCCTTACAAAACCTTCTGCCCCTTTTTTTTTTGGTAGGGGAACCCCCGTTGTGGACTGGGGTTTCCCAAAATGTTGGGGCTCTGTGTGAAGTATTCACCCGTGGGTGATATTTTCCCTGAGTTATCTTCGTGACCTAGAGGTGTGGGGTTGTAAGAACCGGGTTGCCATGATCTTAAAATGTCTTTATTAAGATATTAACTTAAACACTAACACTGATAATATTTATGTTATAACTTAGTGGATCTGAGGTGAGAAAACACACAATATGTGTGTATTACCAAATAAGCACGATCTTAACCACTATATTTAACTTTTCCTTCTATTCCTAATCTCTGTTTATATCACAGTTACTAATAGATACTAGAATTATCCTACCTTAATCTCTTGTTTAACCGCAATCCTCTCGGATCCTAAATATCTTTTATCTCACGGGGAATTGTATCCACCTTGACTTGATCGTTCTGTCTCGGATAGCTTCACACTCAATGACGGCTTTCTTCTCTTCTTTCAGTTCACGCGCTTAAAACCAAATTAGCATAATCACTTCCCAATAGGTCATCCGCTTACGTTAAACTTCTGTTATTTAAAAGGTTTCTAATTTGCATGTTCACGTTTCGCTTCTGGATTTGGTTGGAAAGAATTTGCCTTTTTCGACCCCAAAAAACCCAAGAGGAGATTTTAGTAGAAAACGCGATGAGCCCGTCACATCTGTAGCTCGGAGGCTCCGTATCATCGATACAGCGATAGCTACGCCCTTGTCTAGTAGAGTGTTTTCATTGAGGACAATTTAGTGATCTGGTCTAGGATGGCACATCTTTTAATTTTTCCACGAGATCTTTTAACAGTCTGAAAAAGAGGGAAATCTTAAATAAGAGACTTTCGCGGACCCCCTAAAAAAGCGCTAGGAACACCCGGAGGTCCGCGGACCACAGTTTAAGAACCACTGTTCCAGTGGATTTAAATACAGACGATTGGAAAGTCAATGCTTGTATTCTATGAAGTCCGGCACATTCTCTTTCAAACACCGCTGAGTCATCTTCGCCTTACGAGAAGGGGCAATCCTGTAGAAAAGTCCTATCATTCCCATTGAACAGGTTTACGTTCAAGGCTTCCCTATTAATCCTAAGACAGCGGTTCTTAAACTGTAGTGTGGCCGCGGTAGCCGAGTGGTATAGGTATCGGACCGTGGCTTGCCTTGTCACGAGTTCAAGCCCAGTACCACTAAAGACCCGCCGTGTAGGGCAGCGATGCACGTTAAATCTGTCGAGAACTGAAACGTCCTCCCGTTGGTGTAGTGTGGTAGTTAGGAGAAGGGGTGCCAGCTCAGGTGTCGTCCACGTCACTTGACCATGGTTCAAAATTACGTGGTCCGTCGCCAAAGCCTTCGTGTAGCTGAACAGTGCGACGTTAATATTCAATCAATCAATCTTAAACTGTGGTCCGTGGACCCTTGGGGATCCGCAGCGCCTTTCTAGGAGATCCGAGAAGGTCTCATCTAATGTTAAAGTTTCCCTCTCTGAAAGACTTCGTAGAAAAATTGAGATGTGTCATCCTAGACTAGATCACTTAATTGTCCCCAATATAAATATTTACCAGAATATGCATTTCGGTCACGAATATTAATTCAGCTTTTTTTATTGTTTGTAACTACAAAGCCATTAATAATTCCTTTTCTAAAAATATATAGTAAAACACACATGTGCAATTTAAGAACCGAATTCACATAGCGCACCAATACCATAATCATAGCATCCATCACGATTTCCTAATCGAATGTTACCTGTATTGTTTATTTATTTGTGTCTACATTATTTATTTATTTGAAACTAGTATTTTGTAACATTTTAAAAAATTTTATACATATACTAGCGGTCCCGACAGACGTTGTCCTGTACAAACGTCTTAAATCCAAAAATTACAAACTTTTTTGAATAAGTTGTAACAATCTAGACCATTTTGATGGAATTTTTTATAAAGAAAATTATTACAATACCTGTCATCATCACAGGTACAATAACCACAATTTGACCTATCAATTGCGTGTGAGTATGTATTTACTATGAACTAAGTTGAATATAGAGCCTATTCTGAATAGAAACTTAAACTTGTTTTGATTAAAGGGTAAAAAGTATAAGACTCGAGCTATTTTCATAACAGATATATTTTTTTTAATGTACAAAAAATAAATTTATCGTAATGCCATTGAATGTACAATGTTTTTGTTAATCCTTGAGGGGTATAAACAAACAAATGCGATAGTTTGCCAAACCTCGGACATACAACATATAATTGGCTGTGCGAAAAGCAAGGGTTTTCTAAATCTAATCCATAAATTGTCATTGTTTTAACTTGTGACTTATTAATGGTCATAGGAAATGTCAAGAGAATTGGAAATTACAAACATTTGCATGGGTAGATGAGTCTGAAAGAATCATTGAGATATGTGGTAGAAGTACCTTGAAGTTTGACGCTCAAAATAGTGGCCTCAAGAATATTGCCTATGGTTTTTTTATAAGCTGTCGTGCCCTTACATAATTTTGGCGCATTTTTAACTAATTGCGATATCGGACCGAATTGCGAATCTAAATCATTCTCGAATCCACTTGAACCCACACAAAAAATATCATCCAAATCGGTCCAGCGGTTTAGGAGTAGTTCAGTCACATACACACGCACAGAAGAATTATATATATAAAGATTATTTGAAAAGATACTAATTAAAAACGCTAAAAAGCATGATTCGTCTACATTTTTGTAACAATAAAGACCCGTTCGGCCAGTTTCGCTGAAAATCGATTTCGACGCCAACTTACGTCATTTTTATAACAATAACGTTGTTACAACAATGCAGGTGAATATTGAGTTGAATGTTTTTAATTAATATTTTTAACTAATTACGATATTGGACCAAATTGTGAATCTAAACCATTCTCCAATCCACTTGAACCCACACAAAAAATTTCATCAAAATTGGTCTAGCCATTAAGGAGGAGTTTAGTCACATATACACGCACATAAGATTTTTATATATAAAGATAATCAGAAGTTTACAGTTTTCTTAAAAGAAAAAAAAGTGTTAAAATAAAGTCTATAAATAGCAGAGGCAGACTGTTGAGGTAGGTACTTTTAAATCACTCAACAATGTGTGTTGGGAGTCAGGAAGGGGATCCAAATTCTTTCTTGGGAGAAGGAGGTCCCGATGTGTGTGTCAGGATGATACATAAAGGGGGAGGGGCGATGATCGAAAGTTTAAGAATTGATGTTCTAAGACCGTAGTTTTCACTCCTTTCTTGCAAAAATAGATCCCCGAGACGCCTTCATATTTGACACACCACCAAACAATTAAGAAAACCGGAGATGAAATCATGGCGCGCAATCTTTCTTTATTTTTCTGGACATTCCTTGTGTATACACGGCATTCTGGTAGTTCAAGGATTTTTCTTTGTCAAAAATTTTCTCACCTATAAGCAGAATTCAACCGTGGTCGTTATGAGCATGCTGCCGTAACTGCTTTTGCTTTATGGTACCTTTGTAGGGGCGTAACTACCGCCTTATCAATGATACGGGGCCCCAACATAAGCAAGAAACCATAATATATTGAAAGGCCTCCAAAAAAGAGCCCCAAAGTAATTTTGATACAGGGCTTAATCAGGACTACGCCGGGGTACCTCTGGCACTTAAATTATTTTGTAAGAAAATGGCGTTATTCTTCGATAACCTCTCAGTCCAAGATCTTTTGTTATGCGACACATTTTTGTTTTAACACGTCCGTCTGTTTAAAAGGAGAATCTTCTTTCGAAAAGGATTTCGGCGAAAATTCTCACCGATTACTTTGATTTGATGAGAGTCGGTGTACTCACGAAGCGCGAGGTATTTTTTCTAGAATGGTTTGTAAAGCTGTTGCGTCTCGCAAAATATCTTAATTGTTCGATAAAGGAATCACCTTTATACGTCTAAATATTTAAGAACCATAAAAATCTCCGACGGATTCTTTTTGATGCACAGAAATGTTTGTTCAAAGTGTTGGGAGTCCTGACTGATTTATAACTGTGACATAACCATCTGTCGATAGCTATGTCTTGGGGGTTCCGCGTAAGTTAGAGGTGTGGGACTATCGGAAGGATGAGACATTCTATAATTCTTAATATGACTTTTATTAAGAATTTAACTTAAATTACTTATATAATGAACAAACTTATATTAAGTGAGAATAAACCAAAGTACGCCGATTTAATTAAGTTAGATAGCGCAATTAGATCACTTATCAAAATATAACTAATTATCTGCCTAATCTCGATTCAATATTATACTAGCGTTCAGAATACAATCTTCCTACCTTGGAGGAATAATCATCGATCCAATCAACTTCAGATATTCAGGGTAGGCGCGAGTGCAATAGTATGCACCTTGTACAACTGGCGTGATCTCCGTGATTCCTGAGTAGCCGTCTAATCACACTTCCACCTGTTCCGAACTAAGCTTTCTCTAAAATTGCCATCCATGCTCACTAAACTTTCTATCCTTTTAAAGGTTATCTTATTTGCATTGTTGCTTCGTTTTTACTTCTTGGATTTGGATTGGAAAAGTTTTGCCATTAATCGTGGCCGTCAAAGAACGTAGGAGTTATGTTAGAAGAAGAACGCGAGAGATGTCACACAACATGTGTATATAGCTAGGAGTTTTTGAAAAATATTGATAACAACTTCCAATAACGAAATTTAAAATCGTTTGCTGCGTTTGAATCACAGCAGACGATCTCGAATTTTTGAATTAGAACTTAAGGCACAAATAAGTACAAAACTAGACAAACACACATTAGAATTTCAGAACCGTGGGGAGCAGAGATGGAATGATGGAGTACAAATAAACAAAAAAAAACAACTTATAAATCTTAAAGAAAAATAAAAACATATATTTATTCAAATGTCTATAAAGAGTTATCATGAACCAATAACAAGCCGAGTGGGCGTGGCATGGAGCGTGTTCGAATCTTCATTCCTTCGAAGACTCCTTGTGTCCATTTGGAGTGGTGTGGTAGTTTGGAGAGGGAGTCCCAGCTCAGGTGTCGTCCTCATCAACTGACAGATGTCATATCCGAGGCTCTCCAATAGCCCTCATGTTGCTTTATAAAGCAGCGTTGATATAACTTTCACACTCGCGCTTAACTTATTTTAAAAAACGATATTTAATTAATTGTATCATAAATAAGTTTTCAAAATAAAGCGATAACTATTATACATCACAAGAATTTAATCAGAGAATTAACCTTTATATTACAAACACAGTTTAATTGTGCTATTTATTTGTACACATTCGCTAGTGAAAGTAGTACGAGTAAGTTTGCGAGGTGATTAAATTTTTCTTTTCGAAGAGAACGCTGAAAGTTTTCTTTAAAACTTGGATGCGCCTTTGCTTGGAGAGAAGGAACAAATATTGATTTAAATAAATTACTTGACAGAAGACTATTTAAAGAAGAAATGTCACTTTTAAACAGATATCCACTGAGAAATCACTCAGTTTTAAATAAACTCTACAAAAATTGTTCAAATCACTCATCATTTCACCTACTCGATGATCTATATTCTGCCCACATGATAATTCATATTTGATGAGGTAAAAAGTCGGTCAGGGGAATTATGAAATATTTCCGCAATAACCTTTAATTTGATATTAATACAAATATTCTCTTTATGCGGGTTATAATGTAGGTCAAAAGCCAAAGAAATACTGTGTGTGTGTGTGTGAATAGTTTTCTTCAAATAAAACTATTATTCCTTTATAACATATATGAATGTCGTAGATATCATCCTTTGGAAGAGTGAACATTAGTTCGGAATGAAAGAACAGCAGTAAAAAAAGCAATCTAATACTACAGAATCAACTATTTTTGCCTCTTCAGTGATTTAAAATTTTGGATATGTGACTTAGGTTTATCAACTTAATAAGCAGTAATTCCTTTTTTCGAATATTTTGATACGTAAATGTCATTTATTTTCAAATAAAAATATTTAATTTAACCCATTAAATTAATTAATTATCTATTGTAAATTACTATATTTTGGGGATTGATAAACATTAACGAGAAATCAGTTTTAAAATTCGCTTCTTCGAAAAGTAAGCATTTGTATTTTTACACTTTTGTGGTTCTAAAACAGCCTACTATTCTTAAAAGAAGGGGGTAGTAAAATATATAATATTTCAAAGCAAATAAATGCTTTTAAAATTAGTTGCGCACTGAATAAAAAAATCAGTTGTGACAAAGCAAAGAAATATAATGATTGATAAATGAAGGGAAAGCGATGCTATTAGATGACAGTTTCACTTTCTAGTATAATTTTAGATGTATAGTTTTAGATCATGGTTGGGGGCAACACAGAAAACGCTAAAATAAAAAAAAAATGCTGATTGAGAACTTATATGATGTTACTTTTTTAAGTTCACCTCAACCATCTATGAAACATACTTCGCATATTGGATATAATAAATGGAAATTTGTCTATAACAATATCTATATTGATATGAGTCTATATTAACTTATGTTATGGGTGTTTTTTTCTTTTGCCACCTGATCGACGATGTCAAATTGAGGTCAATGAAATTCATCATGGCAAAGGGACAATTTTACGCCTGTAGGTAGCTACAGCTTTGAGCACCATACAAATGACAGTGCGATTTGGCTCGGTTCCACCAATTTTGAGTGAGAACACCCTGGGGGTGGGCATGGGCCTCTCATCCCCATCCACCAACCTCTTGAGAAGACTTGCGACTTGACGAATATTCAGAATACCCCCCATGCCGCACTGGCACTATACATTAACAAACAGCCATGGCTCCTCTGGGATTCGAACCCAGCCCATTGTGATACCCCCAGGCCGGGGGTATTATCTCTTCCTCGTCCACGCGACCTAACCTTGTAGGGATAAAAGACTCACTCGAAGCTTCGCTAATAAAACTAGTTTTTTATATCTCAATTTATATTAAGCAATGTAACACAAGTCTTAGAGGGAAATGATCAGGAGTGATACGACATAAATAACAATTCTTGGCAAATAGCGCATTAAATCGTACTCACTATCTTTATGATAAATTAATCACCGAATTTATATCTATAGCCGATTCCTTAACTAACTAGAGTCAGCTCTACCCTTAAAGTTTAATGTTATATCGCTTACCGATATTCCACGGCGCGAACAGCCATCAATCTTTATATCTTCTATATATTACTGTAATCCCACCTGATCCGGCAACCAGGCAACCTTCCGGCTTCGAACCCACTTCTATATGACTCTTATAATACTTCCTAAGACTTCTAAAACTCCCCTTAGCCTCCCTCGCGAATGCTAAAGCTCCAATATAAATAATCATTCCTAATCTGCATATCGCGTTTTCTTCTTGAGTTGGTTGGTATGAAATGCCGTTCTGGTCCCAAAGATTTCCCAAGAGGATTTTAGTGAAAGGCGCGATAAAGCCCCGTCAAACCCTAAGATAAAGCAAGCAGCGTCAATAACCAATATACCTAATGGTCGGCATATTCTTACACACAAGCTTTATTTTCTAGCATAGATTCCAAGGAAAAATGAAAGGATAAAATTACAAAATCGAGTAGTTATTACTGAAACACAATAAATTTATGATTTTCTCATAACTTAACCATTCTCTTCGGGAGAAAAATGTGGCGAGGGTAAGGTATCGATCGTGTCACGAGGACCTTGTCACGAGCCGAGCTAATACCACTAAAGACCCGCCGCAGCGATGCAGTTAAATCTGTCGAGGCTGAAACGTCCTCCCCTTGGTGTGGTAGTTAAGAGAGGGGGGCCAGCTCAGGTGTCGTCCTTGTCACTTGACCATGGTTCAAAATTATAAGGTCCGTCGCCAGAAGCCTTCGTGTAGCTGAACAGTGCAACGTTAATATTCCCTCACCCTTACTCACGCCATGATAGGGGCTGTACACACCTTATCATCTACTGCGATGAACTCTTCCGATGATGCAGTCTAATCCGGCTGGTGTTTTCCGTATTTTGTTCATTCCTAGGATGGAAATCTTTTCATTATCATTGTTAGTGTTTAAGGTAAGATCTTAATAAAGACATTTAAAGATCATGGCAACGCCTGGTTCTTCATTCACTCCCACACCTCTAGATCACGAAGTTAACTTAGGAGTGAGGTACCACCCACGGGGGAATACTTCACAAAATCAATAAAGCCAATCAACTTATGATAATCAAAGTATGTAGGATCTACTGTAACATGCATTAAATATCGAAAACGCGGGAAATAACTTATAATACATGAATAAAAAATTATATAAAGGTAATAAGGAGAGGCTACACTTTTTATCCTTTCATAGAATGGAACTGATTTGAACTAATTACAAAGGTACATGTGAAATTAAAATTTTACATTATAATTTAAATGATTTTTATGCATGAAAGTCACTAGTGGCAAATTTGTATTTGACTTGTTGGTACCTAATACTCGGCGTATAATGCACACTTTTTACACACAAAAAAGGTCGAAATTTACGGGTGCGCATTATACGCCGGTATAAAAATGATAGCTTTAAAAATAAAATAAACGAGTATAGAAAAACCTATATAGATCAAAATACTGTTTATTTAAAAAAAAAAATGGCATTCCTTATGAACTTACTAGAAATACACTATTTTTTTAAAGCTTGTAATACCTCGAATAAATGACTTCAAAACATACGAACACTGCGCATGTACATTTTTAAGCTTTCTTCGTAAAAAGAAATGCGCGTTATACGCCGGAGTTAACAGTGATTAATGAATTTTTTTATTTGAAATGTATAATCCAGAGAGAGATCTAAAACAGCTATGTTATTGAACAAAATAATTTCAGAAGATTGACTGCGTGGAAGGTAAAATAACGGTAGGCGTTCACTTGAAGTAATTAAAATAATTAAACAACTTACACAGAAAATAATAAGATTATAAAACAACTTTCGAGACTAACTATAATCCGAAATCCAAAGAGACGCTGTACTCTTAAATACGCTTAAGGTATCCGACTACGTTCGGAACTGTGATTTTAAAAAAGCGCATAAATGAATAATTTTCATGATATTTAGTGTCACTCTTAGATTAGAAATACATTTATAAAATTGTTTTAAGGATATTTTGACAAAAAAAAATGATTTAAATACAATATTTCGGCAAAAAATTAACTTAAAATAACCTTTTTTCAAAATGTTCTCCCCTTTTTTGTGAAAAAATGCTTCTATTATAATAATATTTTGCCTGTATATAAACTCGAAATACTGTACAGAGGCTCAATTATGATTTTTGAAAAATTCACATTATTTTCAGAGTTACAACCCATTGAAATAATGATCGTCGTTTTTTTTTCTTAAAATTTCACCCTCTGTTGTCGTAAAACATGGATAAAACCACTTCTAAGTTATATATTTCAAAAATTCTAGTTGAGCCTCTATACAGAGGTCTGAGCTATATACAGGCGAAATATTATTATAATAGAAGCACTTTTCACAAAAGGAGAATATTTTGAAAATGGGTCATTCTATGTTCATTTTTTGTCAAAGTATTGAACATAAATAATTTTTTTATTAAAATACTATTCTTAAAACAATTGTATATACATTTTCTAATCTAAGTGACTCTAAATATCATAAATATTATCCATTTATACGCTTTTGCAAAATCACGGTTCCGATCGTAGTTACCTTAAGAACTACAAAAAATATATTTGGGGGGAAGCGGGCCATGAATTTAAAAAGACCTATCTCCTTGTCTGTTGCTTCAAAACGGCGTTAAATACTTAATTAGAAAATGTATTTCACTTCAGCTCTTAGTATGATTGCAAAATCAGCTTACGGAATGGAACATGAGTTGACTTAGAAGTAAAATCTAGAGAAGAGAATAAATTTATACTTATAAAATGTAGTTACTAAAAATAAAAGCTAGACTGAAATATCTCCCACTATATATATGTGACAAACGTAAGCAAGTAAAAATTTGATCTACTTATAGAAATGGCCAACTTTAAATCGAGATAAAAGCAAGCTAAAATGTAATTATTGATAAAAGAAAGAAATGCTTACCTGTAAGAAACTGTTCATTCCGAGCGACTGGATTCAATCCTCCTTTTTAGAAATCGACCACTTAATCCAAAGAGACTAGTAAATGGAAGACTTAGATGTACGAAGAATATTAAGACGGGCGAAAATC